>CAKAJI010000698.1:0-318546 GCA_916610255.1 Lasioglossum lativentre | reverse complement strand
TTCAATGATACACTGCATATTACGCTATATTATAATGTATTTTCAATGATACACTGCATATTACGTTATATTATAAGGTATTTCAATGATACACTGCATATTACGTTATATTATAAGGTTTTTCAATGATACACTGCATATTACGTTATATTAGAAGGTATTTTCAATGATACACTGCATATTACGTTATATTATAAGGTATTTTCAATGATACACTGCATATTACGCTATATTATAAGGTATTTTCAATGATACACTGCATATTACGTTATATTAGAAGGTATTTTCAATGATAAACTACGATATATTAGAAGGTATTTTCAATGATACACTGCATATTACGTTATATTATAAGGTATTTTTCTATGATACACTGCATATTACGCTATATTATAAGGTATTTTCAATGATATACTGCATATTACGTTATATTATAAGGTATTTTCAATGATACACTGCATATTACGCTATATTATAAGGTATTTTCAATGATATACTGCATATTACGCTATATTATAAGGTATTTTCAATGATACATTGCATATTACGTTATATTATAAGGTATTTTCAATGATACACTGCATATTACGTTATATTACATGGTATTTTCAATGATACACTGCATATTACGTTATATTATAAGGTATTTTCAATGATACACTGCATATTACGCTATATTATAAGGTATTTTCAATGATATATTGCATATTACGCTACATTATAAGGTATTTTCAATGATACACTGCATATTACGCTATATTATAATGTATTTTCAATGATACACTGCATATTACGTTATATTATAAGGTATTTTCAATGATACACTGCATATTACGTTATATTATAAGGTTTTCAATGATACACTGCATATTACGTTATATTAGAAGGTATTTTCAATGATACACTGCATATTACGTTATATTATAAGGTATTTTCAATGATACACTGCATATTACGCTATATTATAAGGTATTTTCAATGATACACTGCATATTACGTTATATTAGAAGGTATTTTCAATGATAAACTACGATATATTAGAAGGTATTTTCAATGATACACTGCATATTACGTTATATTATAAGGTATTTTTCTATGATACACTGCATATTACGTTATATTATAAGGTATTTTCAATGATATACTGCATATTACGTTATATTATAAGGTATTTTCAATGATACACTGCATATTACGCTATATTATAAGGTATTTTCAATGATATACTGCATATTACGCTATATTATAAGGTATTTTCAATGATACATTGCATATTACGTTATATTATAAGGTATTTTCAATGATACACTGCATATTACGTTATATTACATGGTATTTTCAATGATACACTGCATATTACGTTATATTATAAGGTATTTTCAATGATACACTGCATATTACGTTCTATTATAAGGTATTTTCAATGATAAACTACGATATATTAGAAGGCATTTTCAATGATACACTGCATATTACGTTATATTAGAAGGTATTTTCAATGATACACTGCATATTACGTTATATTATAATGTATTTTTCAATGATACACTGCATATTACGTTATATTACAAGGTATTTTCAATGATACACTGCATATTACGATATGATATAAGGTATTTTCAATGATACACTGCATATTACGTTATATCGTAAGGTATTTTCAATGATACACTGCATATTACGTTATATTATAAGGTATTTTCAATGATAAACTACGATATATTAGAAGGCATTTTCAATGATACACTGCATATTACGTTATATTAGAAGGTATTTTCAATGATACACTGCATATTACATTATATTATAAGGTATTTTCAATGATACACTGCATGTTACGTTATAGTATAAGGTATTTTCTATGATATACTGCATATTACGCTATATTATAAGGTATTTTCAATGATATACTGCATATTACGCTATATTATAAGGTATTTTCAATGATACACTGCATATTAGGATATGTTATAAGGTATTTTCTATGATATACTGCATATTACGTTATATTATAAGGTATTTTCAATGATACACTGCATATTACGTTATATTATAAGGTATTTTCAATGATAAACTACGATATATTAGAAGGCATTTTCAATGATACACTGCATATTACGTTATATTAGAAGGTATTTTCAATGATACACTGCATATTACGTTATATTATAATGTATTTTTAATGATACACTGCATATTACGTTATATTATAATGTATTTTCAATGATACACTGCATATTACGATATATTACATGGTATTTTCAATGAAACAATGTATATTACATTATATTATAAGGTATTTTCAATGATACACTGCATGTTACGTTATAGTATAAGGTATTTTCTATGATATACTGCATATTACGCTATATTATAAGGTATTTTCAATGATATACTGCATATTACGCTATATTATAAGGTATTTTCAATGATACACTGCATATTAGGATATGTTATAAGGTATTTTCAATGATACACTGCATATTACGTTATATTATAAGGTATTTTCAATGATACACTGCATATTACGTTATATTGTAAGGTATTTTCAATGATACACTGCATATTACGTTATATTATAAGGTATTTTCAATGATACACTGCATATTACGCTATATTATAAGGTATTTTCAATGATATACTGCATATTACGCTACATTATAAGGTATTTTCAATGATACACTGCATATTACGCTATATTATAAGGTATTTTCAATGATACACTGCATATTACGTTATATTATAAGGTATTTTCAATGATACACTGCATATTACGTTATATTATAAGGTATTTTCAATGATACACTGCATATTACGTTATATTAGAAGGTATTTTCAATGATACACTGCATATTACGTTATATTATAAGGTATTTTCAATGATACACTGCATATTACGTTATATTAGAAGGTATTTTCAATGATACACTGCATATTACGTTATATTAGAAGGTATTTTCAATGATACACTGCATATTACGTTATATTATAAGGTATTTTCAATGATACACTGCATATTACGCTATATTATAAGGTATTTTCAATGATACACTGCATATTACGTTATATTAGAAGGTATTTTCAATGATAAACTACGATATATTAGAAGGTATTTTCAATGATACACTGCATATTACGTTATATTATAAGGTATTTTCTATGATACACTGCATATTACGCTATATTATAAGGTATTTTCAATGATATACTGCATATTACGTTATATTATAAGGTATTTTCAATGATACACTGCATATTACGCTATATTATAAGGTATTTTCAATGATATACTGCATATTACGCTATATTATAAGGTATTTTCAATGATACATTGCATATTACGTTATATTATAAGGTATTTTCAATGATACACTGCATATTACGTTATATTACATGGTATTTTCAATGATACACTGCATATTACGTTATATTACATGGTATTTTCAATGATACACTGCATATTACGTTATATTATAAGGTATTTTCAATGATACACTGCATATTACGTTATATTATAAGGTATTTTCAATGATAAACTACGATATATTAGAAGGCATTTTCAATGATACACTGCATATTACGTTATATTAGAAGGTATTTTCAATGATACACTGCATATTACGTTATATTAGAAGGTATTTTCAATGATACACTGCATATTACGTTATATTATAATGTATTTTTAATGATACACTGCATATTACGTTATATTATAATGTATTTTCAATGATACACTGCATATTACGATATATTACATGGTATTTTCAATGAAACAATGTATATTACATTATATTATAAGGTATTTTCAATGATACACTGCATGTTACGTTATAGTATAAGGTATTTTCTATGATATACTGCATATTACGTTATATTATAAGGTATTTTCAATGATACACTGCATATTACGTTATATTATAAGGTATTTTCAATGATAAACTACGATATATTAGAAGGCATTTTCAATGATACACTGCATATTACGTTATATTAGAAGGTATTTTCAATGATACACTGCATATTACGTTATATTATAATGTATTTTTAATGATACACTGCATATTACGTTATATTATAATGTATTTTCAATGATACACTGCATATTACGATATATTACATGGTATTTTCAATGAAACAATGTATATTACATTATATTATAAGGTATTTTCAATGATACACTGCATGTTACGTTATAGTATAAGGTATTTTCTATGATATACTGCATATTACGCTATATTATAAGGTATTTTCAATGATATACTGCATATTACGCTATATTATAAGGTATTTTCAATGATACACTGCATATTAGGATATGTTATAAGGTATTTTCAATGATACACTGCATATTACGTTATATTATAAGGTATTTTGAATGATACACTGCATATTACGTTATATTGTAAGGTATTTTCAATGATACACTGCATATTACGTTATATTATAAGGTATTTTCAATGATACACTGCATATTACGCTATATTATAAGGTATTTTCAATGATATACTGCATATTACGCTACATTATAAGGTATTTTCAATGATACACTGCATATTACGCTATATTATAAGGTATTTTCAATGATACACTGCATATTACGTTATATTATAAGGTATTTTCAATGATACACTGCATATTACGTTATATTATAAGGTATTTTCAATGATACACTGCATATTACGTTATATTAGAAGGTATTTTCAATGATACACTGCATATTACGTTATATTATAAGGTATTTTCAATGATACACTGCATATTACGCTATATTATAAGGTATTTTCAATGATACACTGCATATTACGTTCTATTAGAAGGTATTTTCAATGATGAACTACGATATATTAGAAGGTATTTTCAATGATACACTGCATATTACGTTATATTACAAGGTATTTTCAATGATACACTGCATATTACGTTCTATTATAAGGTATTTTCAATGATAAACTACGATATATTAGAAGGCATTTTCAATGATACACTGCATATTACGTTATATTAGAAGGTATTTTCAATGATACACTGCATATTACGTTATATTATAATGTATTTTCAATGATACACTGCATATTACGTTATATTACAAGGTATTTTCAATGATACACTGCATATTACGATATGATATAAGGTATTTTCAATGATACACTGCATACTACGTTATATCGTAAGGTATTTTCAATGATACACTGCATATTACGTTATATTATAAGGTATTTTCAATGATAAACTACGATATATTAGAAGGTATTTTCAATGATACACTGCATATTACGTTCTATTATAAGGTATTTTCAATGATAAACTACGATATATTAGAAGGCATTTTCAATGATACACTGCATATTACGTTATATTAGAAGGTATTTTCAATGATACACTGCATATTACGTTATATTATAATGTATTTTCAATGATACACTGCATATTACGTTATATTACAAGGTATTTTCAATGATACACTGCATATTACGATATGATATAAGGTATTTTCAATGATACACTGCATATTACGTTATATTATAAGGTATTTTCTATGATAAACTACGATATATTAGAAGGCATTTTCAATGATACACTGCATATTACGTTATATTATAATGTATTTTCAATGATACACTGCATATTACGTTATATTATAATGTATTTTCAATGATACACTGCATATTACGTTATATTATAAGGTATTTTCAATGATACACTGGATATTACGCTATATTAGAAGGTATTTTCAATGATACACTGCATATTACGTTATATTATAATGTATTTTCAATGATACACTGCATATTACGCTATATTATAAGGTATTTTTAATGATATACTGCATATTACGCTATATTATAAGGTATTTTCAATGATACACTGCATATTACGCTATATTATAAGGTATTTTCAATGATATACTGCATATTACGCTATATTATAAGGTATTTTCAATGATACACTGCATATTACGTTATATTATAAGGTATTTTCAATGATACACTGCATATTACGTTATATTACAAGGTATTTTCAATGATACACTGCATATTACGTTATATTGTAAGGCATTTTCAATGATACACTGCATATTACGTTATATTAGAAGGTATTTTCAATGATACACTGCATATTACGTTATATTATAATGTATTTTCTATGATATACTGCATATTACGCTATATTATAAGGTATTTTCAATGATACACTGCATATTACGTTATATTAGAAGGTATTTTCAATGATACACTGCATATTACGTTATATTATAATGTATTTTCAATGATACACTGCATATTACGTTATATTACAAGGTATTTTCAATGATACACTGCATATTACGATATGATATAAGGTATTTTCAATGATACACTGCATATTACGTTATATTATAAGGTATTTTCTATGATAAACTACGATATATTAGAAGGCATTTTCAATGATACACTGCATATTACGTTATATTATAATGTATTTTCAATGATACACTGCATATTACGTTATATTATAATGTATTTTCAATGATACACTGCATATTACGTTATATTATAAGGTATTTTCAATGATACACTGGATATTACGCTATATTAGAAGGTATTTTCAATGATACACTGCATATTACGTTATATTATAATGTATTTTCAATGATACACTGCATATTACGCTATATTATAAGGTATTTTCAATGATATACTGCATATTACGCTATATTATAAGGTATTTTCAATGATACACTGCATATTACGCTATATTATAAGGTATTTTCAATGATATACTGCATATTACGCTATATTATAAGGTATTTTCAATGATACACTGCATATTACGTTATATTATAAGGTATTTTCAATGATACACTGCATATTACGTTATATTACAAGGTATTTTCAATGATACACTGCATATTACGTTATATTGTAAGGCATTTTCAATGATACACTGCATATTACGTTATATTAGAAGGTATTTTCAATGATACACTGCATATTACGTTATATTATAATGTATTTTCTATGATATACTGCATATTACGCTATATTATAAGGTATTTTCAATGATACACTGCATATTAGGATATGTTATAAGGTATTTTCAATGATACACTGCATATTACGTTATATTATAAGGTATTTTCAATGATACACTGCATATTACGTTATATTATAAGGTATTTTCAAAGTTACACTACAAATTACGATATGTTATAAGGTATTACCAATGATACACTGCATATTACGTTATATTACATGGTATTTTCAATGATACACTGCATATTACGTTATATTATAAGGTATTTTCAATGATACACTGCATATTACGTTATATTATAAGGTATTTTCAATGATAAACTACGATATATTAGAAGGCATTTTCAATGATACACTGCATATTACGTTATATTATAAGGTATTTTCAATGATACACTGCATATTACGTTATATTATAATGTATTTTCAATGATACACTGCATATTACGTTATATTATAATGTATTTTCAATGATACACTGCATATTACGATATATTACATGGTATTTTCAATGAAACAATGTATATTACATTATATTATAAGGTATTTTCAATGATACACTGCATGTTACGTTATAGTATAAGGTATTTTCTATGATATACTGCATATTACGCTATATTATAAGGTATTTTCAATGATATACTGCATATTACGCTATATTATAAGGTATTTTCAATGATACACTGCATATTAGGATATGTTATAAGGTATTTTCAATGATACACTGCATATTACGTTATATTATAAGGTATTTTCAATGATACACTGCATATTACGTTATATTATAAGGTATTTTCAAAGTTACACTACAAATTACGATATGTTATAAGGTATTTCCAATGATACACTGCATATTACGTTATATTACATGGTATTTTCAATGATACACTGCATATTACGTTATATTATAAGGTATTTTCAATGATACACTGCATATTACGTTATATTATAAGGTATTTTCAATGATACACTGCATATTACGTTATATTAGAAGGTATTTTCAAAGATACACTACAAATTACGATATCTTATAAGGTATTTTCAATGATACACTGCATATTACGTTATATTACATGGTATTTTCAATGATACACTGCGTATTACGTTATATTATAAGGTATTTTCAATGATACACTGCATATTAAGTTATATTATAAGGTATTTTCTATGATAAACTACGATATATTAGAAGGCATTTTCAATGATACACTGCATATTACGTTATATTATAATGTATTTTCAATGATACACTGCATATTACGTTATATTATAATGTATTTTCAATGATACACTGCATATTACGTTATATTGTAAGGTATTTTCAATGATACACTGCATATTACGTTATATTATAAGGTATTTTCAATGATACACTGCATATTACGTTATATTATAATGTATTTTCAATGATACACTGCATATTACGTTATATTACAAGGTATTTTCAATGATACACTGCATATTACGATATGATATAAGGTATTTTCAATGATACACTGCATATTACGTTATATCGTAAGGTATTTTCAATGATACACTGCATATTACGTTATATTATAAGGTATTTTCAATGATAAACTACGATATATTAGAAGGCATTTTCAATGATACACTGCATATTACGTTATATTAGAAGGTATTTTCAATGATACACTGCATATTACGTTATATTATAATGTATTTTTAATGATACACTGCATATTACGTTATATTATAATGTATTTTCCATGATACACTGCATATTACGATATATTACATGGTATTTTCAATGAAACAATGTATATTACATTATATTATAAGGTATTTTCAATGATACACTGCATGTTACGTTATAGTATAAGGTATTTTCTATGATATACTGCATATTACGCTATATTATAAGGTATTTTCAATGATACACTGCATATTAGGATATGTTATAAGGTATTTTCAATGATACACTGCATATTACGTTATATTATAAGGTATTTTCTATGATAAACTGCGATATATTAGAAGGCATTTTCAATGATACACTGCATATTACGTTATATTATAATGTATTTTCAATGATACACTGCATATTACGTTATATTATAATGTATTTTCAATGATACACTGCATATTACGTTATATTGTAAGGTATTTTCAATGATACACTGCATATTACGTTATATTATAAGGTATTTTCAATGATACACTGCATATTACGTTATATTATAATGTATTTTCAATGATACACTGCATATTACGTTATATTACAAGGTATTTTCAATGATACACTGCATATTACGATATGATATAAGGTATTTTCAATGATACACTGCATATTACGTTATATCGTAAGGTATTTTCAATGATACACTGCATATTACGTTATATTATAATGTATTTTCAATGATACACTGCATATTACGTTATATTACAAGGTATTTTCAATGATACACTGCATATTACGATATGATATAAGGTATTTTCAATGATACACTGCATATTACGTTATATCGTAAGGTATTTTCAATGATACACTGCATATTACGTTATATTATAAGGTATTTTCAATGATAAACTACGATATATTAGAAGGCATTTTCAATGATACACTGCATATTACGTTATATTATAAGGTATTTTCAATGATACACTGCATATTACGTTATATTATAAGGTATTTTCAAAGTTACACTACAAATTACGATATGTTATAAGGTATTACCAATGATACACTGCATATTACGTTATATTACATGGTATTTTCAATGATACACTGCATATTACGTTATATTATAAGGTATTTTCAATGATACACTGCATATTACGTTATATTATAAGGTATTTTCAATGATAAACTACGATATATTAGAAGGCATTTTCAATGATACACTGCATATTACGTTATATTAGAAGGTATTTTCAATGATACACTGCATATTACGTTATATTATAATGTATTTTTAATGATACACTGCATATTACGTTATATTATAATGTATTTTCAATGATACACTGCATATTACGATATATTACATGGTATTTTCAATGAAACAATGTATATTACATTATATTATAAGGTATTTTCAATGATACACTGCATGTTACGTTATAGTATAAGGTATTTTCTATGATATACTGCATATTACGCTATATTATAAGGTATTTTCAATGATATACTGCATATTACGCTATATTATAAGGTATTTTCAATGATACACTGCATATTAGGATATGTTATAAGGTATTTTCAATGATACACTGCATATTACGTTATATTATAAGGTATTTTCAATGATACCCTGCATATTACGTTATATTATAAGGTATTTTCAAAGTTACACTACAAATTACGATATGTTATAAGGTATTTCCAATGATACACTGCATATTACGTTATATTACATGGTATTTTCAATGATACACTGCATATTACGTTATATTATAAGGTATTTTCAATGATACACTGCATATTACGTTATATTATAAGGTATTTTCAATGATACACTGCATATTACGTTATATTAGAAGGTATTTTCAAAGATACACTACAAATTACGATATCTTATAAGGTATTTTCAATGATACACTGCATATTACGTTATATTACATGGTATTTTCAATGATACACTGCGTATTACGTTATATTATAAGGTATTTTCAATGATACACTGCATATTACGTTATATTATAAGGTATTTTCTATGATAAACTACGATATATTAGAAGGCATTTTCAATGATACACTGCATATTACGTTATATTATAATGTATTTTCAATGATACACTGCATATTACGTTATATTATAATGTATTTTCAATGATACACTGCATATTACGTTATATTGTAAGGTATTTTCAATGATACACTGCATATTACGTTATATTATAAGGTATTTTCAATGATACACTGCATATTAGGATATGTTATAAGGTATTTTCAATGATACACTGCATATTACGTTATATTATAAGGTATTTTCAATGATACACTGCATATTACGTTATATTATAAGGTATTTTCAAAGTTACACTACAAATTACGATATGTTATAAGGTATTTCCAATGATACACTGCATATTAGGTTATATTACATGGTATTTTCAATGATACACTGCATATTACGTTATATTATAAGGTATTTTCAATGATACACTGCATATTACGTTATATTATAAGGTATTTTCAATGATACACTGCATATTACGTTATATTAGAAGGTATTTTCAATGATACACTGCATATTACGTTATATTATAAGGTATTTTCAGTGATACACTGCATATTACGTTATATTATAAGGTATTGTCAAAGATACACTACAAATTACGATATCTTATAAGGTATTTTCAATGATACACTGCATATTACGTTATATTACATGGTATTTTCAATGATACACTGCGTATTACGTTATATTATAAGGTATTTTCAATGATACACTGCATATTACGTTATATTATAAGGTATTTTCTATGATAAACTACGATATATTAGAAGGCATTTTCAATGATACACTGCATATTACGTTATATTAGAAGGTATTTTCAATGATACACTGCATATTACGTTATATTATAATGTATTTTTAATGATACACTGCATATTACGTTATATTATAATGTATTTTCCATGATACACTGCATATTACGATATATTACATGGTATTTTCAATGAAACAATGTATATTACATTATATTATAAGGTATTTTCAATGATACACTGCATGTTACGTTATAGTATAAGGTATTTTCTATGATATACTGCATATTACGCTATATTATAAGGTATTTTCAATGATACACTGCATATTAGGATATGTTATAAGGTATTTTCAATGATACACTGCATATTACGTTATATTATAAGGTATTTTCAATGATACACTGCATATTACGTTATATTATAAGGTATTTTCAAAGTTACACTACAAATTACGATATGTTATAAGGTATTACCAATGATACACTGCATATTACGTTATATTACATGGTATTTTCAATGATACACTGCATATTACGTTATATTATAAGGTATTTTCAATGATACACTGCATATTACGTTATATTATAAGGTATTTTCAATGATAAACTACGATATATTAGAAGGCATTTTCAATGATACACTGCATATTACGTTATATTAGAAGGTATTTTCAATGATACACTGCATATTACGTTATATTATAATGTATTTTTAATGATACACTGCATATTACGTTATATTATAATGTATTTTCAATGATACACTGCATATTACGATATATTACATGGTATTTTCAATGAAACAATGAATATTACATTATATTATAAGGTATTTTCAATGATACACTGCATGTTACGTTATAGTATAAGGTATTTTCTATGATATACTGCATATTACGCTATATTATAAGGTATTTTCAATGATATACTGCATATTACGCTATATTATAAGGTATTTTCAATGATACACTGCATATTAGGATATGTTATAAGGTATTTTCAATGATACACTGCATATTACGTTATATTATAAGGTATTTTCAATGATACACTGCATATTACGTTATATTATAAGGTATTTTCAAAGTTACACTACAAATTACGATATGTTATAAGGTATTTCCAATGATACACTGCATATTACGTTATATTACATGGTATTTTCAATGATACACTGCATATTACGTTATATTATAAGGTATTTTCAATGATACACTGCATATTACGTTATATTATAAGGTATTTTCAATGATACACTGCATATTACGTTATATTGTAAGGTATTTTCAATGATACACTGCATATTACGTTATATTATAAGGTATTTTCAATGATACACTGCATATTACGTTATATTATAATGTATTTTCAATGATACACTGCATATTACGTTATATTACAAGGTATTTTCAATGATACACTGCATATTACGATATGATATAAGGTATTTTCAATGATACACTGCATATTACGTTATATCGTAAGGTATTTTCAATGATACACTGCATATTACGTTATATTATAAGGTATTTTCAATGATAAACTACGATATATTAGAAGGCATTTTCAATGATACACTGCATATTACGTTATATTAGAAGGTATTTTCAATGATACACTGCATATTACGTTATATTATAATGTATTTTCAATGATACACTGCATATTACGTTATATTATAATGTATTTTCCATGATACACTGCATATTACGATATATTACATGGTATTTTCAATGAAACAATGTATATTACATTATATTATAAGGTATTTTCAATGATACACTGCATGTTACGTTATAGTATAAGGTATTTTCTATGATATACTGCATATTACGCTATATTATAAGGTATTTTCAATGATACACTGCATATTAGGATATGTTATAAGGTATTTTCAATGATACACTGCATATTACGTTATATTATAAGGTATTTTCAATGATACACTGCATATTACGTTATATTATAAGGTATTTTCAAAGTTACACTACAAATTACGATATGTTATAAGGTATTACCAATGATACACTGCATATTACGTTATATTACATGGTATTTTCAATGATACACTGCATATTACGTTATATTATAAGGTATTTTCAATGATACACTGCATATTACGTTATATTATAAGGTATTTTCAATGATAAACTACGATATATTAGAAGGCATTTTCAATGATACACTGCATATTACGTTATATTAGAAGGTATTTTCAATGATACACTGCATATTACGTTATATTATAATGTATTTTTAATGATACACTGCATATTACGTTATATTATAATGTATTTTCAATGATACACTGCATATTACGATATATTACATGGTATTTTCAATGAAACAATGAATATTACATTATATTATAAGGTATTTTCAATGATACACTGCATATTACGTTATATTATAAGGTATTTTCAATGATACACTGCATATTACGTTATATTATAAGGTATTTTCAAAGTTACACTACAAATTACGATATGTTATAAGGTATTTCCAATGATACACTGCATATTACGTTATATTACATGGTATTTTCAATGATACACTGGATATTACGCTATATTAAAAGGTATTTTCAATGATACACTGCATATTACGTTATATTATAATGTATTTTCAATGATACACTGCATATTACGTTATATTATAATGTATTTTCAATGATACACTGCATATTACGTTATATTATAAGGTATTTTCAATGATACACTGGATATTACGCTATATTAGAAGGTATTTTCAATGATACACTGCATATTACGTTATATTATAATGTATTTTCAATGATACACTGCATATTACGCTATATTATAAGGTATTTTCAATGATATACTGCATATTACGCTATATTATAAGGTATTTTCAATGATATACTGCATATTACGCTATATTATAAGGTATTTTCAATGATACACTGCATATTACGTTATATTAGAAGGTATTTTCAATGATAAACTACGATATATTAGAAGGTATTTTCAATGATACACTGCATATTACGTTATATTATAAGGTATTTTCAATGATACACTGCATATTACGCTATATTATAAGGTATTTTCAATGATATACTGCATATTACGCTATATTATAAGGTATTTTCAATGATACATTGCATATTACGTTATATTATAAGGTATTTTCAATGATACACTGCATATTACGTTATATTACATGGTATTTTCAATGATACACTGCATATTACGTTATATTATAACGTATTTTCAATGATACACTGCATATTACGTTCTATTATAAGGTATTTTCAATGATAAACTACGATATATTAGAAGGCATTTTCAATGATACACTGCATATTACGTTATATTAGAAGGTATTTTCAATGATACACTGCATATTACGTTATATTATAATGTATTTTCAATGATACACTGCATATTACGTTATATTACAAGGTATTTTCAATGATACACTGCATATTACGATATGATATAAGGTATTTTCAATGATACACTGCATACTACGTTATATCGTAAGGTATTTTCAATGATACACTGCATATTACGTTATATTATAAGGTATTTTCAATGATAAACTACGATATATTAGAAGGTATTTTCAATGATACACTGCATATTACGTTCTATTATAAGGTATTTTCAATGATAAACTACGATATATTAGAAGGCATTTTCAATGATACACTGCATATTACGTTATATTAGAAGGTATTTTCAATGATACACTGCATATTACGTTATATTATAATGTATTTTCAATGATACACTGCATATTACGTTATATTACAAGGTATTTTCAATGATACACTGCATATTACGATATGATATAAGGTATTTTCAATGATACACTGCATACTACGTTATATCGTAAGGTATTTTCAATGATACACTGCATATTACGTTATATTATAAGGTATTTTCAATGATAAACTACGATATATTAGAAGGTATTTTCAATGATACACTGCATATTACGTTCTATTATAAGGTATTTTCAATGATAAACTACGATATATTAGAAGGCATTTTCAATGATACACTGCATATTACGTTATATTAGAAGGTATTTTCAATGATACACTGCATATTACGTTATATTATAAGGTATTTTCAATGATACACTGCATATTACGTTATATTACAAGGTATTTTCAATGATACACTGCATATTACGATATGATATAAGGTATTTTCAATGATACACTGCATATTACGTTATATCGTAAGGTATTTTCAATGATACACTGCATATTACGTTATATTATAAGGTATTTTCAATGATAAACTACGATATATTAGAAGGCATTTTCAATGATACACTGCATATTACGTTATATTAGAAGGTATTTTCAATGATACACTGCATATTACGTTATATTATAATGTATTTTTAATGATACACTGCATATTACGTTATATTATAATGTATTTTCAATGATACACTGCATATTACGATATATTACATGGTATTTTCAATGAAACAATGTATATTACATTATATTATAAGGTATTTTCAATGATACACTGCATATTACGTTATATTATAAGGTATTTTCTATGATATACTGCATATTACGCTATATTATAAGGTATTTTCAATGATATACTGCATATTACGCTATATTATAAGGTATTTTCAATGATACACTGCATATTAGGATATGTTATAAGGTATTTTCAATGATACACTGCATATTACGTTATATTATAAGGTATTTTCAATGATACACTGCATATTACGTTATATTATAAGGTATTTTCAAAGTTACACTGCATATTACGTAATATTACAAGGTATTTTCAATGATACACTGCATATTACGATATGATATAAGGTATTTTCAATGATACACTGCATATTACGTTATATCGTAAGGTATTTTCAATGATACACTGCATATTACGTTATATTATAAGGTATTTTCAATGATACACTGCATATTACGTTATATTATAAGGTATTTTCAATGATACACTGCATATTACGTTATATTAGAAGGTATTTTCAATGATAAACTACGATATATTAGAAGGCATTTTCAATGATACACTGCATATTACGTTATATTAGAAGGTATTTTCAATGATACACTGCATATTACGTTATATTATAATGTATTTTTAATGATACACTGCATATTACGTTATATTATAATGTATTTTCAATGATACACTGCATATTACGATATATTACATGGTATTTTCAATGAAACAATGTATATTACATTATATTATAAGGTATTTTCAATGATACACTGCATGTTACGTTATAGTATAAGGTATTTTCTATGATATACTGCATATTACGCTATATTATAAGGTATTTTCAATGATATACTGCATATTACGCTATATTATAAGGTATTTTCAATGATACACTGCATATTAGGATATGTTATAAGGTATTTTCAATGATACACTGCATATTACGTTATATTATAAGGTATTTTCAATGATACACTGCATATTACGTTATATTATAAGGTATTTTCAAAGTTACACTGCATATTACGTAATATTACAAGGTATTTTCAATGATACACTGCATATTACGTTATATTATAAGGTATTTTCAATGATACACTGCATATTACGTTATATTATAAGGTATTTTCAATGATACACTGCATATTACGTTATATTATAAGGTATTTTCAATGATACACTGTATATTACGTTATATTACATTATATTTTCTATGATACACTGCATGTTACATTATATTATAAGGTATTTTCAATGATACACTGCATATTACGTTATATTATAATGTATTTTCAATGATACACTGCATATTACGTTATATTATAATGTATTTTCAATGATACACTGCATATTACGTTATATTATAAGGTATTTTCAATGATACACTGCATATTACGTTATATTATAAGGTATTTTCAATGATACACTGCATATTACGTTATATTAGAAGGTATTTTCAATGATACACTGCATATTACGTTATATTATAAGGTATTTTCAGAGATACACTGCATATTACGTTATATTATAAGGTATTTTCAAAGATATACTACAAATTACGATATCTTATAAGGTATTTTCAATGATACACTGCATATTACGTTATATTATAAGGTATTTTCAATGATAAACTACGATATATTATAAGGTATTTTCAATGATAAACTACGATATATTAGAAGGCATTTTCAATGATACACTGCATATTACGTTATATTAGAAGGTATTTTCAATTATACACTGGATATTACGCTATATTATAAGGTATTTTCAATGATACACTGCATATTACGTTATATTACAAGGTATTTTCAATGATACACTGCATGTTACGTTATATTATAAGGTATTTTCAATGATACACTGCATATTACGTTATATTATAATGTATTTTCAATGATACACTGCATATTACGTTATATTATAATGTATTTTCAATGATACACTGCATATTACGTTATATTATAAGGTATTTTCAATGATACACTGGATATTACGCTATATTAGAAGGTATTTTCAATGATACACTGCATATTACGTTATATTATAATGTATTTTCAATGATACACTGCATATTACGCTATATTATAAGGTATTTTCAATGATATACTGCATATTACGCTATATTATAAGGTATTTTCAATGATACACTGCATATTACGCTATATTATAAGGTATTTTCAATGATATACTGCATATTACGCTATATTATAAGGTATTTTCAATGATACACTGCATATTACGTTATATTATAAGGTATTTTCAATGATACACTGCATATTACGTTATATTATAAGGTATTTTCAATGATACACTGCATATTACGTTATATTAGAAGGTATTTTCAATGATAAACTACGATATATTAGAAGGCATTTTCAATGATACACTGCATATTACGTTATATTAGAAGGTATTTTCAATGATACACTGCATATTACGTTATATTATAATGTATTTTTAATGATACACTGCATATTACGTTATATTATAATGTATTTTCAATGATACACTGCATATTACGATATATTACATGGTATTTTCAATGAAACAATGTATATTACATTATATTATAAGGTATTTTCAATGATACACTGCATATTACGCTATATTATAAGGTATTTTCTATGATATACTGCATATTACGCTATATTATAAGGTATTTTCAATGATATACTGCATATTACGCTATATTATAAGGTATTTTCAATGATACACTGCATATTAGGATATGTTATAAGGTATTTTCAATGATACACTGCATATTACGTTATATTATAAGGTATTTTCAATGATACACTGCATATTACGTTATATTATAAGGTATTTTCAAAGTTACACTGCATATTACGTAATATTACAAGGTATTTTCAATGATACACTGCATATTACGATATGATATAAGGTATTTTCAATGATACACTGCATATTACGTTATATCGTAAGGTATTTTCAATGATACACTGCATATTACGTTATATTATAAGGTATTTTCAATGATACACTGCATATTACGTTATATTATAAGGTATTTTCAATGATACACTGCATATTACGTTATATTAGAAGGTATTTTCAATGATACACTGCATATTACGTTATATTATAAGGTATTTTCAGAGATACACTGCATATTACGTTATATTATAAGGTATTTTCAAAGATATACTACAAATTACGATATCTTATAAGGTATTTTCAATGATACACTGCATATTACGTTATATTACATGGTATTTTCAATGATACACTGCATATTACGTTATGTTATAAGGTATTTTCAATGATACACTGCATATTACGTTATATTATAAGGTATTTTCAATGATAAACTACGATATATTATAAGGTATTTTCAATGATAAACTACGATATATTAGAAGGCATTTTCAATGATACACTGCATATTACGTTATATTAGAAGGTATTTTCAATTATACACTGGATATTACGTTATATTATAATGTATTTTCAATGATACACTGCATATTACGTTATATTATAATGTATTTTCAATGATACACTGCATATTACGATATGTTATAAGGTATTTTCAATGATACACAGCATATTACGTTATATTATATGGTATTTTCAATGATACACTGCATATTACGTTATATTATAAGGTATTTTCAGAGATACACTGCATATTACGTTATATTATAAGGTATTTTCAAAGATATACTACAAATTACGATATCTTATAAGGTATTTTCAATGATACACTGCATATTACGTTATATTACATGGTATTTTCAATGATACACTGCATATTACGTTATGTTATAAGGTATTTTCAATGATACACTGCATATTACGTTATATTATAAGGTATTTTCAATGATAAACTACGATATATTATAAGGTATTTTCAATGATAAACTACGATATATTAGAAGGCATTTTCAATGATACACTGCATATTACGTTATATTAGAAGGTATTTTCAATTATACACTGGATATTACGCTATATTATAAGGTATTTTCAATGATACACTGCATATTACGTTATATTACAAGGTATTTTCATTGATACACTGCATGTTACGTTATATTATAAGGTATTTTCAATGATACACTGCATATTACGTTATATTATAATGTATTTTCAATGATACACTGCATATTACGTTATATTATAATGTATTTTCAATGATACACTGCATATTACGTTATATTATAAGGTATTTTCAATGATACACTGGATATTACGCTATATTAGAAGGTATTTTCAATGATACACTGCATATTACGTTATATTATAATGTATTTTCAATGATACACTGCATATTACGCTATATTATAAGGTATTTTCAATGATATACTGCATATTACGCTATATTATAAGGTATTTTCAATGATATACTGCATATTACGCTATATTATAAGGTATTTTCAATGATACACTGCATATTACGTTATATTATAAGGTATTTACAATGATACACTGCATATTACGTTATATTATAAGGTATTTTCAATGATACACTGCATATTACGTTATATTACAAGGTATTTTCAATGATAAACTACGATATATTAGAAGGTATTTTCAATGATACACTACATATTACGTTATATTATAAGGTATTTTCAATGATACACTCGATATTACGCTATATTATAAGGTATTTTCAATGATACACTGCATATTACGTTATATTATAAGGTATTTTCAATGATACACTGCATGTTACGTTATATTATAAGGTATTTTCAATGATACACTGCATATTACGTTATATTATAATGTATTTTCAATGATACACTGCATATTACGTTATATTATAATGTATTTTCAATGATACACTGCATATTACGTTATATTATCAGGTATTTTCAATGATACACTGGATATTACGCTATATTAGAAGGTATTTTCAATGATACACTGCATATTACGTTATATTATAATGTATTTTCAATGATACACTGCATATTACGCTATATTATAAGGTATTTTCAATGATATACTGCATATTACGCTATATTATAAGGTATTTTCAATGATACACTGCATATTACGCTATATTATAAGGTATTTTCAATGATATACTGCATATTACGCTATATTATAAGGTATTTTCAATGATACACTGCATATTACGTTATATTATAAGGTATTTACAATGATACACTGCATATTACGTTATATTACAAGGTATTTTCAATGATACACTGCATATTACGTTATATTGTAAGGTATTTTCAATGATACACTGCATATTACGTTATATTATAAGGTATTTTCAATGATACACTGCATATTACGCTATATTATAAGGTATTTTCAATGATATACTGCATATTACGCTACATTATAAGGTATTTTCAATGATACACTGCATATTACGTTATATTATAAGGTATTTTCAATGATACACTGCATATTACGTTATATTACAAGGTATTTTCAATGATAAACTACGATATATTAGAAGGTATTTTCAATGATACACTACATATTACGTTATATTATAAGGTATTTTCAATGATACACTGCATATTACGTTATATTATAAGGTATTTTCAATGATAAACTACGATATATTAGAAGGTATTTTCAATGATACACTACATATTACGTTATATTATAAGGTATTTTCAATGATACACTGCATGTTACGTTATATTATAAGGTATTTTCAATGATACACTGCATATTACGTTATATTATAAGGTATTTTCAATGATACACTGCATATTACGTTATATTATAATGTATTTTCAATGATATACTGCATATTACGCTATATTATAAGGTATTTTCAATGATACACTGCATATTACGCTATATTATAAGGTATTTTCAATGATATACTGCATATTACGCTATATTATAAGGTATTTTCAATGATACACTGCATATTACGTTATATTATAAGGTATTTTCAATGATACACTGCATATTACGTTATATTACAAGGTATTTTCAATGATACACTGCATATTACGTTATATTGTAAGGTATTTTCAATGATACACTGCATATTACGTTATATTATAAGGTATTTTCAATGATACACTGCATATTACGCTATATTATAAGGTATTTTCAATGATATACTGCATATTACGCTATATTATAAGGTATTTTCAATGATACACTGCATATTACGTTATATTATAAGGTATTTTCAATGATACACTGCATATTACGTTATATTACAAGGTATTTTCAATGATAAACTACGATATATTAGAAGGTATTTTCAATGATACACTGCATATTACGTTATATTATAAGGTATTTTCAATGATACACTGCATATTACGCTATATTATGAGGTATTTTCAATGATATACTGCATATTACGCTATATTATAAGGTATTTTCAATGATACACTGCATATTACGTTATATTATAAGGTATTTTCAATGATATACTGCATATTACGCTACATTATAAGGTATTTTCAATGATATACTGCATATTACGCTACATTATAAGGTATTTTCAATGATACACTGCATATTACGTTATATTATAAGGTATTTTCAATGATACACTGCATATTACGTTATATTACAAGGTATTTTCAATGATAAACTACGATATATTAGAAGGTATTTTCAATGATACACTACATATTACGTTATATTATAAGGTATTTTCAATGATACACTGCATATTACGCTATATTATAAGGTATTTTCAATGATATACTGCATATTACGCTATATTGTAAGGTATTTTCAATGATACACTGCATATTACGTTATATTATAAGGTATTTTCAATGATACACTGCATATTACGCTATATTATAAGGTATTTTCAATGATATACTGCATATTACGCTACATTATAAGGTATTTTCAATGATACACTGCATATTACGTTATATTATAAGGTATTTTCAATGATACACTACATGTTACGTTATATTATAAGTGTTTTGGATCTTCACTGGTTTCCGTTACGCGGAAACTTGAATTTACGATCCACCGAAATAGCCAACGAATAAAGGCTTTTAAGAAATAAGCGTGTGTTTGGGAGAGCGTTTTAATTTGTTGGTTTGACCACCGTCACTCGCGATACAATTTCGCAATACGACTAGACTTTTAATCTTTCGGTAAGAACAAAAGGATCGAGCACGTGCTGGTTTTATGATTCCGATTATCGTCGCGACGATTCTTAGAACAGAGAGAGCGAGGATCCGACCGATCGTTGTGTATATTGTCGCGGTTCGTTCCCCTCGCCGCGCACCCCGAACTACTCGGTCCGCCCGAAGTGTGCGGGGAGAGAGAGAGAAAAGCAACGACAACGATCGAGTCCTCATTATCGGTACTTTTCGGCAGTTGTCAATGCACACTCGCTCAGCACGGTACACCGTGCGAATGTATTCGTGTCTTCGCACAGCGATACCGAACAGCTGATCTGTTTTTACTCGAACATACCGCCCGCCTCGTTGTCGGGTCGGCAACGAAATAATGCAACGATTTTCGCGACTTTGCGACGTGTGTGTTCAATGTGAGTGATCAAAATCGTTCGGTGATTTTACATGGTTGCAGTGAACAATATCAACAAAATGCAATTCTATCCGTTACGTGCTAAAAGTGAACAATGAAAACAAAACAAAGTGCGCTATATACAACTATATACAATATATACATCGGTCTAGTGCGCGTCAACACGAGTCTCGACGACGTTCAGCGCATCGGTGCACCGCCCGCCGTGAAGAGAGTCAGATTTCTTCGCCTGAGGATTCTTCTGCCGAAATGAGCGGTACGAGGCGTTGGACGGCCCGCGTGGTGGTACGAGTGGCAGTCTTCACGGCCGCTACACGTACTCGTCCGTCGGATCCTCGCTGCACTTCGACGACTCGTCCGAGCGGCCATTTCGTAGGCGGTGCGAGGTCGTCCTTCAGTAGTCCGATGGCTCCGACAGCAAGATTCTCCCGTGCCTTTTGCCATTTCGGAAGTGTCTGCAACTGGCTCAGGTACTCGGTGCGCCAACGCTTCCAAAAGCCTTCCAGGAGTCTGGATATAAGGTTCCATCTCCTTTTTCCAGCATCGTACGTGATTTCTTCACCCGGTTCTGGAACTGCACACAACGAATTAGCGTTGACTAGGTGATTCGGTGTGAGGAAGGAAGGATCATTTGGATCATCGGACAAGGCGGCAAGGGGTCGAGAATTCAAGCAAGCTTCCACTTGACACAGCAAGGTGGAAAGCTCCTCGAAGGTGAGCTTCTGCTCCCCTATCGTGCGTCGCAGATGCCTCTTTGTGGATTTTACTGCCGCTTCCCACAGACCACCGAAATGTGGAGAATACGGCGGTATGAAGCTCCATTCCGTCCCGTCGGCGGCAAGCAACTCCGCTGTTTCCTGGTAGAACGCCGATGCGGCGTTGAACATGCGCTTCAGAAGCTGATCGGCACCTCTGAACGTCGTGGCGTTGTCGCTCAACATTTTTGTGCAGTTTCCTCGCCGAGCTACGAAGCGCTTGAAGGCGGCGATGAAGGAAGCTGAGGACAGATCAGAAACTACATCTAAATGAACTGCCTTGGTGCATAAACACACAAAGACAACAATGTATCCATTAGTGGTTGATCCCTCGCTCTCGTCATGAGCATCGGAATTGGACCAGCGTAATCGACTCCGCTGACCGAAAATGCCCTTGCTGGTTGCACTCGTAGGGCAGGCAGCATTCCCATCTGCTGTTTACCAGTGCGTCCTTGGAGACGAGTGCATGTGACGCAACCTCTGATGGTCCGCTTCACCAAAGGCTTGTCCCGCGGGATCCAGTGGGTGAGCCTGAGCGTCGCCCGCGTCAAGGTCACTCCGCCATGGAGCGTCCGAAGGTGAGCCGACCTTATCAGCAAGGTTGCCAATGGAGACTGTCGGTCAACGATCACAGGGTGCCTTTGATCGAATGCCACCGCTGCGTGGTCCAGTCGTCCTCCCACTCGTAGGACACCTTGACGATCTACAATCGGCCGAAGAGGAACAAGAGGCGAAGTCGATTTGATGCTCTTACCCGTCTCCAGCTCCGCAAGTTCGTCGCCAAAGTCATCCGCTTGGCTCATTCGGTGGACGCTCACCCATGCCTCATCAATCTCGGTAGCGGTCAAGAACCCATGTCGTGGTGTATCGATGGAGCGAGCGTTGTTGACGAAACGTCGCACATACGCTGTCACCCTGACCAACCTCAATATTGACGAGAATCGAAGCGGATCCCAGGGCGACTCGAAAGCTGCTTTCAGGCTAGGACGCTCGCAGGGCTTCGTTTTCCTGACTGTTGTCGTCGTCACCGTCACTCTGCGCTCCGGGGCCTCACTGTCGTCGACCTCATGTGAGCCAGGCCAGTCCTCCTGAGGCCTTGACAACCACGGGGGACCCGTCCACCAGAGATCGTCGTCGACCAATACCTGCGCCGTGATCCCACGCGTGGCAAGATCTGCAGGATTTTCGTGCGTCCTCGTGTGTCGCCATTCAACCTCCGGCAGCAGGCGCTGGATCTCGGCCACCCTATGCGCCACGAACGGTTTCCACCTGGAAGCATGCGATCTTACCCAGGCTAGAACGACAGATGCATCTGTCCACGCGTGCATCGTCACACTGCGAGGCTGCATCGCGTCTCTCACGGCTCTCAGCAATCGGGCCAGCAGAAGAGCGCCACACAGCTCCAGTCTGGGAATGCTCTGAGGTTTTGTTGGAGCGACCTTGGTTTTCGCCATCAATAAGTGCGTCTCGGCCTTTGCACCGGTAACTGGCACCCTTATAAAGATGGCTGCAGAGTAGGCTCTTTGGGATGCGTCGCTGAATCCGTGCAGTTCTACATGGCCGCTGCTCGCCGCACGGTAGCCAATCCATCGCGGAACGGAGATTTGATCGGTCCTCTCCATCTCGCATCTAAGCTGATTCCATCGATCGGCGAGCTGCGCAGACAGTGGCTCATCCCACGACGCTCCAGACAACCAGAGGTCCTGCAGCATGATTTTGGCAGCCACGGTGATCGGAGATAACCAGCCTAGCGGGTCGAAAAGCCTAGCAGTCTCGGACAAAACCAGCCGTTTAGTCCATCGTTGACCTGATGCCGCGGTCATGAGTTTCGGAGCCGCCAGCGACAGCGTATCGCTTGCTGTACTCCATTTGAGGCCCAGTGCTCCTGTCTCCTGATGATGCTGCAACAATTCAACGAAACCGGAGCTCGATGGCAAATAATTTGCCGCCCACTTATCTAACGGGAATCCGCCCGCCGTCAAGATGTCCGTGAGCTGACGTCGAGCCTCTTCTGCATCGTCTGTATCGTCTCCTCCTGCGAGGATATCGTCGACATAGGAGTTCGTTCGGAGCATCGCTGCACCTCGCGGATATCGAGCCTCTTCGTCGTCGGCAAGCTGGAGCAGCACTCTCGTGGCGAGGTACGGAGCAGACGTCGTGCCGTAGGTCACGGTCGTCAAACGGAAATCTCGGACTTCCTCGCTCGGATCCGTCCTCCAGACGATCCTCTGCCAGTCTCGGTCCTCTGGGTGCACCTTAATCTGGCGAAACATTTTTACGATGTCCGTGGAGAAGGCGTGTCGATGGAACCGCCACTTCGTTATGACGGCCCAGAGGTCAGATTGGAGCTTCGGTCCTGCAGCCAGGTAATTATTGAAATTGCTATCTTTGCCTTTGCCTGAAACATAAGAGCCATTAAAAACTACTCTAATTTTCTTCGAAGCTCCATTTTCCCGCCACACGGCGTGATGCGGAAGGTAATTCTCCCCCCCGCCAGTCGAGTGCCGCGAGACTAACTCCATATGCCCGAGCCGTTCGTATTCCTCCAGAAATTCGATATATTTCCGGCGTAGCATCTCGTCCTTCGCTCGTCGTCCTTCAGATGATACGAGCATGCGAACGGCGACAGGTCGCGGAACACCGACATCGGCGCTCGGGGTGGTAACGAACGGCAAGCGCACAACATAGCGCCCTTCATGGTCTCGGCTGTGCGTATCCTGGAAGTATCGTTCGCACGCATCATCCTGAGGCGAGCTTATCGGTTTCGACGATACTTCCTCTAGTTCCCAGAACCTCTGCCAATCATCGCGAGGGTCTCGTGCAGGCTGGACTAGTAAGGATCGCACCCGACGGTTTCCACTGCCATCAGACGTCGTGGAAATAGTTGCACCCATCGGCGCCCAGCCGAAGGGTGTTCGGACAATCGGAGGAGTGCCCATTGGTCCGATTCGATTCTCGAGGAGAAGGTGTCCACACGCATCTGCCCCTAGGAGCAACTCCACCCTATTTGGAGAGCGGAAGTCCTCGTCGGCCAACGGGAGTCCTTGCAGGTGAGTCCATTTCTCGTCGTTGATTTCTACCGCCGGAGTCGGAGCGGTAATTTTTTGCGTCACCAACGCTTTCAACGAGAGTTGGAAGCTGGAATCGCGACCGGAGGCGAGTAAAACGGATACTTCGTGACGTACCGTACCCACGTTTATTTCCTGATATCCCGTTAAGTGTACCTCTACGTTCCGGCGCGGAAGACGTAACACTTGCACGATGTCATCAGTAACGAAGGACGTCTCGGACCCGGGGTCGAGTAACGCGCGCGCATAAACACTGCGCCCGTTCGGGGATTTTAACAGGACGCGCGCGGTGGCCAGCAAAACAACGCGATTCGATCGGAACGTATTCACCGAGCTCGTGCTCGGTCCCGCGATGTTTGCATTTTTTGAGAACGCCTCGTGAAGCGCGGTATGATGATGGCCGTCGCACACCATACACCGATACGAAGACGGGCACTCCGCGAGCAAATGTTTTCCGGAGAGACACGAGACGCACAGTTTCGACTGGTACATGAAGTTCTTTCTTTTCTGAGCGCTAAGGTTTTTAAACTGGCTGCAGCGTCCCAGTTGATGGTCTCCTGAGCACGACGGGCACTTGAGAATAGTTTTGCCTTTCGCGAATGATTCCTTCGTCATTTGGACCGTCATGGCTGTCCTCTTCTCTGACCTTCGCTGCTCCTCTCGTTTGGGAGTCGTCGATGGAGGCTCCGGCTCTGGGTTCGAGGCCAGAGCATGTATTCGTGACTCGAGGAAGTCTCGAATTTCTTCGAATGAAGGCATGATCGTCGGATCCGGGAACATTTTTTCCCATTCCAAGCTAGTGGTCGAATCCAGCTTTCTCACGAGAAGAGTGACGAACCAATCGTCCCACGTCTCGACCGATTTCCTCAACGCGGCCAAGGCATCTCGAGCTTGACAGAATTCGTCGAGTACCCGGGTTAACTCTTCCTTCGTCGCTCGTTTTATGGCTGGGCAATCCAAAATTCTTCCGATGTGCGCTTTGGTCAGAACGCGGATTCCTCCGTAGCGACGTTCGAGCGCCGCCCACGCCGTTGCATAATTGGCACCGGTCAGAGACGTGCGCGCGATGACCTTCGCGGCCTCACCGGTGAGGTTCGCCTTCAAGTATTGCAGGCGTTGAACGTCTCGCAACCGTTTCGCGTTGTGAATCGTGGCACGGAACGAATCACGAAACTCCTCCCACTGAAGTAGATCGCCCGAAAACTTTTCTATGTGAAGGGTCGGTAACCTTGTTCCTCCGTTGCATTCGTGAAAGTCGTCTTCAGCCGAATCGTCTACGGTGACTGGCTTCAAATTCTCCAGTCTTTCCGCTAAGTCAGTCGAACTCTCCAGATAAGTTTCTTCGACTTCATCGAATAGTCCCTTTTTTTTGTAGTCACTGACGTCGAATTCTGCCTTCGATGACATCGCGCGATGATTTTCGGCAAAATCACGCCAGTAGTTGTCCAGCAACGTGGCCCTTTTTTGTAGCGCGATCACTGTGAGCTTCGCGGCCCCCATTTTATCAGTGTTCGCGATAAACCTTTTAATGCGACTAGCTAGATCTTCCTGAGCTCGCGCCCATTCGACGAACGTTTGCGACATCTCGTCGACGGTTAAATTTTAAAACGAGCGGAACAACAACTTGTGTTCGAACGCGAAAAAAAAGAGGGACCTTGCGCGTCTCACGGCAAACGACTTTGCTCGATCGATTCGAACAAGGGGTAACGCTTCGACCGAAGGTCACGGGTTTTTCGAATTCGTAACGGTTCGGTACTCGGCCGAATTCGAGGTTTTTGCGAACGGACTCACGAATTCTATTCGGAGAATTCACTTTTGCTCTCTTCCAGGTGCTTCCTGATTGTCCTCGACGTGGCCTCAGAAGATGCTCGATGCACTCACGGATCACTCGAGGAAACAAGAGGAACGAAGCAACGACGGAACTCACGGTGATGCACAGAATTCTTTGGAATTCTGCGGTGGATCAAACTCAACGGTGGAGTAGAGCAATCGGCGCACTCTAGATCCCGGGTTTCGGCACCAATGTTTTGGATCTTCACTGGTTTCCGTTACGCGGAAACTTGAATTTACGATCCACCGAAATAGCCAACGAATAAAGGCTTTTAAGAAATAAGCGTGTGTTTGGGAGAGCGTTTTAATTTGTTGGTTTGACCACCGTCACTCGCGATACAATTTCGCAATACGACTAGACTTTTAATCTTTCGGTAAGAACAAAAGGATCGAGCACGTGCTGGTTTTATGATTCCGATTATCGTCGCGACGATTCTTAGAACAGAGAGAGCGAGGATCCGACCGATCGTTGTGTATATTGTCGCGGTTCGTTCCCCTCGCCGCGCACCCCGAACTACTCGGTCCGCCCGAAGTGTGCGGGGAGAGAGAGAGAAAAGCAACGACAACGATCGAGTCCTCATTATCGGTACTTTTCGGCAGTTGTCAATACACACTCGCTCAGCACGGTACACCGTGCGAATGTATTCGTGTCTTCGCACAGCGATACCGAACAGCTGATCTGTTTTTACTCGAACAATAAGGTATTTTCAATGATACACTGCATATTACGTTATATTACAAGGTATTTTCAATGATACACTGCATATTACGTTATATCGTAAGGTATTTTCAATGATACACTGCATATTACGTTATATCGTAAGGTATTTTCAATGATACACTGCATATTACGTTATATTATAAGGTATTTTCAATGATACACTGCATATTACGTTATATTATAAGGTATTTTCAATGATACACTGCATATTACGTTATATTATAAGGTATTTTCAATGATACACTGCATATTACGTTATATTATAAGGTATTTTCAGAGATACACTGCATATTACGTTATATTATAAGGTATTTTCAAAGATATACTACAAATTACGATATCTTATAAGGTATTTTCAATGATACACTGCATATTACGTTATATTACATGGTATTTTCAATGATACACTGCATATTACGTTATATTATAATGTATTTTCAATGATACACTGCATATTACGTTATATTATAAGGTATTTTCAATGATACACTGGATATTACGCTATATTAGAAGGTATTTTCAATGATACACTGCATATTACGTTATATTATAATGTATTTTCAATGATACACTGCATATTACCCTATATTATAAGGTATTTTCAATGATATACTGCATATTACGCTATATTATAAGGTATTTTCAATGATACACTGCATATTACGATATGATATAAGGTATTTTCAATAATACACTGCATATTACGTTACATTATAAGGTATTTTCAATGATACACTGCATATTACGTTATATTATAATGTATTTTCAATGATACACTGCATATTACGTTATATTATAAGGTATTTTCAATGATACACTGCATATTACGATATGATATAAGGTATTTTCAATGATACACTGCATATTACGTTATATCGTAAGGTATTTTCAATGATACACTGCATATTACGTTATATTATAAGGTATTTTCAATGATACACTGCATATTACGTTATATTATAAGGTATTTTCAATGATACACTGCATATTACGTTATATTATAAGGTATTTTCAATGATACACTGCATATTACGTTATATTATAAGGTATTTTCAGAGATACACTGCATATTACGTTATATTATAAGGTATTTTCAAAGATATACTACAAATTACGATATCTTATAAGGTATTTTCAATGATACACTGCATATTACGTTATATTACATGGTATTTTCAATGATACACTGCATATTACGTTATGTTATAAGGTATTTTCAATGATACACTGCATATTACGTTATATTATAAGGTATTTTCAATGATAAACTACGATATATTATAAGGTATTTTCAATGATAAACTACGATATATTAGAAGGCATTTTCAATGATACACTGCATATTACGTTATATTAGAAGGTATTTTCAATGATACACTGGATATTACGCTATATTATAAGGTATTTTCAATGATACACTGCATATTACGTTATATTACAAGGTATTTTCAATGATACACTGCATGTTACGTTATATTATAAGGTATTTTCAATGATACACTGCATATTACGATATGATATAAGGTATTTTCAATGATACACTGCATATTACGTTATATCGTAAGGTATTTTCAATGATACACTGCATATTACGTTATATTATAAGGTATTTTCAATGATACACTGCATATTACGTTATATTATAAGGTATTTTCAATGATACACTGCATATTACGTTATATTATAAGGTATTTTCAGAGATACACTGCATATTACGTTATATTATAAGGTATTTTCAAAGATATACTACAAATTACGATATCTTATAAGGTATTTTCAATGATACACTGCATATTACGTTATATTACATGGTATTTTCAATGATACACTGCATATTACGATATGTTATAAGGTATTTTCAATGATACACTGCATATTACGTTATATTATAAGGTATTTTCAATGATAAACTACGATATATTATAAGGTATTTTCAATGATAAACTACGATATATTAGAAGGCATTTTCAATGATACACTGCATATTACGTTATATTAGAAGGTATTTTCAATGATACACTGGATATTACGCTATATTATAAGGTATTTTCAATGATACACTGCATATTACGTTATATTGCAAGGTATTTTCAATGATACACTGCATGTTACGTTATATTATAAGGTATTTTCAATGATACACTGCATATTACGTTATATTATAATGTATTTTCAATGATACACTGCATATTACGTTATATTATAATGTATTTTCAATGATACACTGCATATTACGTTATATTATAAGGTATTTTCAATGATACACTGGATATTACGCTATATTAGAAGGTATTTTCAATGATACACTGCATATTACGTTATATTATAATGTATTTTCAATGATACACTGCATATTACGCTATATTACAAGGTATTTTCAATGATATACTGCATATTACGCTATATTATAAGGTATTTTCAATGATACACTGCATATTACGCTATATTATAAGGTATTTTCAATGATATACTGCATATTACGCTATATTATAAGGTATTTTCAATGATACACTGCATATTACGTTATATTATAAGGTATTTACAATGATACACTGCATATTACGTTATATTATAAGGTATTTTCAATGATACACTGCATATTACGTTATATTAGAAGGTATTTTCAATGATACACTGCATGTTACGTTATATTATAAGGTATTTTCAATGATACACTGCATATTACGTTATATTACAAGGTATTTTCAATGATACACTGCATGTTACGTTATATTATAAGGTATTTTCAATGATACACTGCATATTACGTTATATTACAAGGTATTTTCAATGATACACTGCATATTACGATATGATATAAGGTATTTTCAATGATATACTGCATATTACGCTACATTATAAGGTATTTTCAATGATACACTGCATATTACGTTATATTATAAGGTATTTTCAATGATACACTGCATATTACGTTATATTACAAGGTATTTTCAATGATAAACTACGATATATTAGAAGGTATTTTCAATGATACACTACATATTACGTTATATTATAAGGTATTTTCAATGATACACTGCATGTTACGTTATATTATAAGGTATTTTCAATGATACACTGCATATTACGTTATATTATAAGGTATTTTCAATGATACACTGCATATTACGTTATATTATAATGTATTTTCAATGATACACTGCATATTACGTTATATTATAATGTATTTTCAATGATACACTGCATATTACGTTATATTATAAGGTATTTTCAATGATACACTGGATATTACGCTATATTAGAAGGTATTTTCAATGATACACTGCATATTACGTTATATTATAATGTATTTTCAATGATACACTGCATATTACGCTATATTATAAGGTATTTTCAATGATATACTGCATATTACGCTATATTATAAGGTATTTTCAATGATACACTGCATATTACGCTATATTATAAGGTATTTTCAATGATATACTGCATATTACGCTATATTATAAGGTATTTTCAATGATACACTGCATATTACGTTATATTATAAGGTATTTTCAATGATACACTGCATATTACGTTATATTACAAGGTATTTTCAATGATACACTGCATATTACGTTATATTGTAAGGTATTTTCAATGATACACTGCATATTACGTTATATTATAAGGTATTTTCAATGATACACTGCATATTACGCTATATTATAAGGTATTTTCAATGATATACTGCATATTACGCTACATTATAAGGTATTTTCAATGATACACTGCATATTACGTTATATTATAAGGTATTTTCAATGATACACTGCATATTGCGTTATATTACAAGGTATTTTCAATGATAAACTACGATATATTAGAAGGTATTTTCAATGATACACTACATATTACGTTATATTATAAGGTATTTTCAATGATACACTGCATATTACGCTATATTATGAGGTATTTTCAATGATATACTGCATATTACGCTATATTATAAGGTATTTTCAATGATACACTGCATATTACGTTATATTATAAGGTATTTTCAATGATATACTGCATATTACGCTACATTATAAGGTATTTTCAATGATATACTGCATATTACGCTACATTATAAGGTATTTTCAATGATACACTGCATATTACGTTATATTATAAGGTATTTTCAATGATACACTGCATATTACGTTATATTACAAGGTATTTTCAATGATAAACTACGATATATTAGAAGGTATTTTCAATGATACACTACATATTACGTTATATTATAAGGTATTTTCAATGATACACTGCATATTACGCTATATTATAAGGTATTTTCAATGATATACTGCATATTACGCTATATTGTAAGGTATTTTCAATGATACACTGCATATTACGTTATATTATAAGGTATTTTCAATGATACACTGCATATTACGCTATATTATAAGGTATTTTCAATGATATACTGCATATTACGCTACATTATAAGGTATTTTCAATGATACACTGCATATTACGTTATATTATAAGGTATTTTCAATGATACACTGCATGTTACGTTATATTATAAGGTATTTTCAATGATACACTGCATATTACGTAATATTACAAGGTATTTTCAATGATACACTGCATATTACGATATGATATAAGGTATTTTCAATGATACACTGCATATTACGTTATATCGTAAGGTATTTTCAATGATACACTGCATATTACGTTATATTATAAGGTATTTTCAATGATACACTGCATATTACGTTATATTATAAGGTATTTTCAATGATACACTGCATATTACGTTATATTATAAGGTATTTTCAATGATACACTGCATATTACGTTATATTATAAGGTATTTTCAGAGATACACTGCATATTACGTTATATTATAAGGTATTTTCAAATATATACTACAAATTACGATATCTTATAAGGTATTTTCAATGATACACTGCATATTACGTTATATTACATGGTATTTTCAATGATACACTGCATATTACGTTATATTATAAGGTATTTTCAATGATACACTGCATATTACGTTATATTAGAAGGTGAATTTTCAATGATACACTGGATATTACGCTATATTATAAGGTATTTTCAATGATACACTGCATATTACGTTATATTACAAGGTATTTTCAATGATACACTGCATATTACGTTATATTATAAGGTATTTTCAATGATACACTGCATATTACGTTATATTATAAGGTATTTTCAATGATACACTGCATATTACGTTATATTATAATGTATTTTCAATGATACACTGCATATTACGTTATATTATAAGGTATTTTCAATGATACACTGGGTATTACGCTATATTAGAAGGTATTTTCAATGATACACTGCATATTACGTTATATTATAATGTATTTTCAATGATACTCTGCATATTACGCTATATTATAAGGTATTTTCAATGATATACTGCATATTACGCTACATTATAAGGTATTTTCAATGATACACTGCATATTACGTTATATTATAAGGTATTTTCAATGATACACTGCATATTACGTTATATTACATGGTATTTTCAATGATACACTGCATATTATGTTATATTATAAGGTATTTTCAAAGATACACTACAAATTACGATATATTATAAGACATTTTCAATGATAAACTACGATATATTATAAGGTATTTTCAATGATACACTGCATATTACGTTATATTATAAGGTATTTTCAATGATACACTGCATATTACGTTATATTACAAGGTATTTTCAATGATACACTGCATGTTACGTTATATTATAAGGTATTTTCAATGATACACTGCATATTACGTTATATTATAATGTATTTTCAATGATACACTGCATATTACGTTATATTATAATGTATATTCAATGATACACTGCATATTACGTTATATTATAAGGTATTTTCAATGATACACTGCATATTACGTTATATTATAAGGTATTTTCAATGATACACTGCATATTACGTTATATTACAAGGTATTTTCAATGATACACTGCATGTTACGTTATATTATAAGGTATTTTCAATGATACACTGCATATTACGTTATATTATAATGTATTTTCAATGATACACTGCATATTACGTTATATTATAATGTATATTCAATGATACACTGCATATTACGTTATATTATAAGGTATTTTCAATGATACACTGGATATTACGCTATATTAGAAGGTATTTTCAATGATACACTGCATATTACGTTATATTATAATGTATTTTCAATGATACACTGCATATTACGTTATATTATAAGGTATTTACAATGATACACTGCATATTACGTTATATTATAAGGTATTTTCAATGATACACTGCATATTACGTTATATTAGAAGGTATTTTCAATGATACACTGGATATTACGCTATATTATAAGGTATTTTCAAAGATACACTGCATATTACGTTATATTACAAGGTATTTTCAATGATACACTGCATGTTACGTTATATTATAAGGTATTTTCAATGATACAGTGCATATTACGTTATATTCTAATGTATTTTCAATGATACACTGCATATTACGTTATATTATAATGTATTTTCAATGATACACTGCATATTACGTTATATTATAAGGTATTTTCAATGATACACTGCATATTACGTTATATTATAAGGTATTTTCAGAGATACACTGCATATTACGTTATATTATAAGGTATTTTCAAATATATACTACAAATTACGATATCTTATAAGGTATTTTCAATGATACACTGCATATTACGTTATATTACATGGTATTTTCAATGATACACTGCATATTACGTTATGTTATAAGGTATTTTCAATGATACACTGCATATTACGTTATATTATAAGGTATTTTCAATGATAAACTACGATATATTATAAGGTATTTTCAATGATAAACTACGATATATTAGAAGGCATTTTCAATGATACACTGCATATTACGTTATATTAGAAGGTATTTTCAATGATACACTGGATATTACGCTATATTATAAGGTATTTTCAATGATACACTGCATATTACGCTATATTATAAGGTATTTTCAATGATACACTGCATGTTACGTTATATTATAAGGTATTTTCAATGATACACTGCATATTACGTTATATTATAATGTATTTTCAATGATACACTGCATATTACGTTATATTATAATGTATTTTCAATGATACACTGCATATTACGTTATATTATAAGGTATTTTCAATGATACACTGGATATTACGCTATATTAGAAGGTATTTTCAATGATACACTGCATATTACGTTATATTATAATGTATTTTCAATGATACACTGCATATTACCCTATATTATAAGGTATTTTCAATGATATACTGCATATTACGCTATATTATAAGGTATTTTCAATGATACACTGCATATTACGCTATATTATAAGGTATTTTCAATGATATACTGCATATTACGCTATATTATAAGGTATTTTCAATGATACACTGCATATTACGTTATATTACAAGGTATTTTCAATGATACACTGCATATTACGTTATATTAGAAGGTATTTTCAATGATACACTGGATATTACGCTATATTATAAGGTATTTTCAAAGATACACTGCATATTACGTTATATTACAAGGTATTTTCAATGATACACTGCATGTTACGTTATATTATAAGGTATTTTCAATGATACAGTGCATATTACGTTATATTCTAATGTATTTTCAATGATACACTGCATATTACGTTATATTATAATGTATATTCAATGATACACTGCATATTACGTTATATTATAAGGTATTTTCAATGATACACTGCATATTACGTTATATTATAAGGTATTTTCAGAGATACACTGCATATTACGTTATATTATAAGGTATTTTCAAATATATACTACAAATTACGATATCTTATAAGGTATTTTCAATGATACACTGCATATTACGTTATATTACATGGTATTTTCAATGATACACTGCATATTACGTTATGTTATAAGGTATTTTCAATGATACACTGCATATTACGTTATATTATAAGGTATTTTCAATGATAAACTACGATATATTATAAGGTATTTTCAATGATAAACTACGATATATTAGAAGGCATTTTCAATGATACACTGCATATTACGTTATATTAGAAGGTATTTTCAATGATACACTGGATATTACGCTATATTATAAGGTATTTTCAATGATACACTGCATATTACGTTATATTACAAGGTATTTTCAATGATACACTGCATGTTACGTTATATTATAAGGTATTTTCAATGATACACTGCATATTACGTTATATTATAATGTATTTTCAATGATACACTGCATATTACGTTATATTATAATGTATTTTCAATGATACACTGCATATTACGTTATATTATAAGGTATTTTCAATGATACACTGGATATTACGCTATATTAGAATGTATTTTCAATGATACACTGCATATTACGTTATATTATAATGTATTTTCAATGATACACTGCATATTACCCTATATTATAAGGTATTTTCAATGATATACTGCATATTACGCTATATTATAAGGTATTTTCAATGATACACTGCATATTACGCTATATTATAAGGTATTTTCAATGATATACTGCATATTACGCTATATTATAAGGTATTTTCAATGATACACTGCATATTACGTTATATTATAAGGTATTTTCAATGATACACTGCATATTACGTTATATTACAAGGTATTTTCAATGATACACTGCATATTACGTTATATTAGAAGGTGAATTTTCAATGATACACTGGATATTACGCTATATTATAAGGTATTTTCAATGATACACTGCATATTACGTTATATTACATGGTATTTTCAATGATACACTGCATATTACGTTATATTATAAGGTATTTTCAATGATACACTGCATATTACGTTATATTATAAGGTATTTTCAATGATACACTGCATATTACGTTATATTATAATGTATTTTCAATGATACACTGCATATTACGTTATATTATAAGGTATTTTCAATGATACACTGGGTATTACGCTATATTAGAAGGTATTTTCAATGATACACTGCATATTACGTTATATTATAATGTATATTCAATGATACACTGCATATTACGTTATATTATAAGGTATTTTCAATGATACACTGCATATTACGCTACATTATAAGGTATTTTCAGAGATACACTGCATATTACGTTATATTATAAGGTATTTTCAAATATATACTACAAATTACGATATCTTATAAGGTATTTTCAATGATACACTGCATATTACGTTATATTACATGGTATTTTCAATGATACACTGCATATTACGTTATGTTATAAGGTATTTTCAATGATACACTGCATATTACGTTATATTATAAGGTATTTTCAATGATAAACTACGATATATTATAAGGTATTTTCAATGATAAACTACGATATATTAGAAGGCATTTTCAATGATACACTGCATATTACGTTATATTAGAAGGTATTTTCAATGATACACTGGATATTACGCTATATTATAAGGTATTTTCAATGATACACTGCATATTACGTTATATTACAAGGTATTTTCAATGATACACTGCATGTTACGTTATATTATAAGGTATTTTCAATGATACACTGCATATTACGTTATATTATAATGTATTTTCAATGATACACTGCATATTACGTTATATTATAATGTATTTTCAATGATACACTGCATATTACGTTATATTATAAGGTATTTTCAATGATACACTGGATATTACGCTATATTAGAAGGTATTTTCAATGATACACTGCATATTACGTTATATTATAATGTATTTTCAATGATACACTGCATATTACCCTATATTATAAGGTATTTTCAATGATATACTGCATATTACGCTATATTATAAGGTATTTTCAATGATACACTGCATATTACGCTATATTATAAGGTATTTTCAATGATATACTGCATATTACGCTATATTATAAGGTATTTTCAATGATACACTGCATATTACGTTATATTATAAGGTATTTACAATGATACACTGCATATTACGTTATATTACAAGGTATTTTCAATGATACACTGCATATTACGTTATATTAGAAGGTGAATTTTCAATGATACACTGGATATTACGCTATATTATAAGGTATTTTCAATGATACACTGCATATTACGTTATATTACAAGGTATTTTCAATGATACACTGCATGTTACGTTATATTATAAGGTATTTTCAATGATACACTGCATATTACGTTATATTATAATGTATTTTCAATGATACACTGCATATTACGTTATATTATAATGTATTTTCAATGATACACTGCATATTACGTTATATTATAAGGTATTTTCAATGATACACTGGGTATTACGCTATATTAGAAGGTATTTTCAATGATACACTGCATATTACGTTATATTATAATGTATTTTCAATGATACTCTGCATATTACGCTATATTATAAGGTATTTTCAATGATATACTGCATATTACGCTATATTATAAGGTATTTTCAATGATACACTGCATATTACGTTATATTATAAGGTATTTTCAATGATACACTGCATATTACGTTATATTACATGGTATTTTCAATGATACACTGCATATTATGTTATATTATAAGGTATTTTCAAAGATACACTACAAATTACGATATATTATAAGACATTTTCAATGATAAACTACGATATATTATAAGGTATTTTCAATGATACACTGCATATTACGTTATATTATAAGGTATTTTCAATGATACACTGCATATTACGTTATATTACAAGGTATTTTCAATGATACACTGCATGTTACGTTATATTATAAGGTATTTTCAATGATACACTGCATATTACGTTATATTATAATGTATTTTCAATGATACACTGCATATTACGTTATATTATAATGTATATTCAATGATACACTGCATATTACGTTATATTATAAGGTATTTTCAATGATACACTGCATATTACGTTATATTATAAGGTATTTTCAATGATACACTGCATATTACGTTATATTACAAGGTATTTTCAATGATACACTGCATGTTACGTTATATTATAAGGTATTTTCAATGATACACTGCATATTACGTTATATTATAATGTATTTTCAATGATACACTGCATATTACGTTATATTATAATGTATATTCAATGATACACTGCATATTACGTTATATTATAAGGTATTTTCAATGATACACTGGATATTACGCTATATTAGAAGGTATTTTCAATGATACACTGCATATTACGTTATATTATAATGTATTTTCAATGATACACTGCATATTACGTTATATTATAAGGTATTTACAATGATACACTGCATATTACGTTATATTACAAGGTATTTTCAATGATACACTGCATATTACGTTATATTAGAAGGTATTTTCAATGATACACTGGATATTACGCTATATTATAAGGTATTTTCAAAGATACACTGCATATTACGTTATATTACAAGGTATTTTCAATGATACACTGCATGTTACGTTATATTATAAGGTATTTTCAATGATACACTGCATATTACGTTATATTAGAAGGTATTTTCAATGATACACTGGATATTACGCTATATTATAAGGTATTTTCAAAGATACACTGCATATTACGTTATATTACAAGGTATTTTCAATGATACACTGCATGTTACGTTATATTATAAGGTATTTTCAATGATACAGTGCATATTACGTTATATTCTAATGTATTTTCAATGATACACTGCATATTACGTTATATTATAATGTATTTTCAATGATACACTGCATATTACGTTATATTACAAGGTATTTTCAATGATACACTGCATGTTACGTTATATTATAAGGTATTTTCAATGATACACTGCATATTACGTTATATTATAATGTATTTTCAATGATACACTGCATATTACGTTATATTATAAGGTATTTTCAATGATACACTGCATATTACGTTATATTATAAGGTATTTTCAATGATACACTGGATATTACGCTATATTATAAGGTATTTTCAATGATACACTGCATATTACGTTATATTATAATGTATTTTCAATGATACACTGCATATTACGTTATATTACATGGTATTTTCAATGATACACTGCATATTACGTTATATTATAAGGTATTTTCAAAGATACACTACAAATTACGATATATTATAAGACATTTTCAATGATAAACTACGATATATTATAAGGTATTTTCAATGATACACTGCATATTACGTTATATTATAAGGTATTTTCAATGATACACTGCATATTACGTTATATTACAAGGTATTTTCAATGATACACTGCATGTTACGTTATATTATAAGGTATTTTCAATGATACACTGCATATTACGTTATATTATAAGGTATTTTCAATGATACACTGCATATTACGTTATATTATAATGTATATTCAATGATACACTGCATATTACGTTATATTATAAGGTATTTTCAATGATACACTGGATATTACGCTATATTAGAAGGTATTTTCAATGATACACTGCATATTACGTTATATTATAATGTATTTTCAATGATACACTGCATATTACGCTATATTATAAGGTATTTTCAATGATATACTGCATATTACGCTATATTATAAGGTATTTTCAATGATACACTGCATATTACGCTATATTATAAGGTATTTTCAATGATATACTGCATATTACGCTATATTATAAGGTATTTTCAATGATACACTGCATATTACGTTATATTATAAGGTATTTACAATGATACACTGCATATTACGTTATATTACAAGGTATTTTCAATGATACACTGCATATTACGTTATATTAGAAGGTATTTTCAATGATACACTGGATATTACGCTATATTATAAGGTATTTTCAATGATACACTGCATATTACGTTATATTACAAGGTATTTTCAATGATACACTGCATGTTACGTTATATTATAAGGTATTTTCAAAGATACACTACAAATTACGATATATTATAAGACATTTTCAATGATAAACTACGATATATTATAAGGTATTTTCAATGATACACTGCATATTACGTTATATTATAAGGTATTTTCAATGATACACTGGATATTACGCGATATTATAAGGTATTTTCAATGATACACTGCATATTACGTTATATTATAATGTATTTTCAATGATACACTGCATATTACGCTATATTATAAGGTATTTTCAATGATATACTGCATATTACGCTATATTATAAGGTATTTTCAATGATACACTGCATATTACGCTATATTATAAGGTATTTTCAATGATATACTGCATATTACGCTATATTATAAGGTATTTTCAATGATACACTGCATATTACGTTATATTATAAGGTATTTACAATGATACACTGCATATTACGTTATAGTATAAGGTATTTTCAATGATACACTGCATATTACGTTATATTGTAAGGTATTTTCAATGATACACTGCATATTACGTTATGTTATAAGGTATTTTCAATGATACACTGCATATTACGTTATATTATAAGGTATTTTCAATGATAAACTACGATATATTAGAAGGCATTTTCAATGATACACTGCATATTACGTTATGTTATAAGGTATTTTCAATGATACACTGCATATTACGTTATATTATAAGGTATTTTCAATGATAAACTACGATATATTAGAAGGCATTTTCAATGATACACTGCATATTACGTTATATTATAAGGTATTTTCAATGATACACTGGATATTACGCTATATTAGAAGGTATTTTCAATGATACACTGCATATTACGTTATATTATAATGTATTTTCAATGATACACTGCATATTACGCTATATTATAAGGTATTTTCAATGATATACTGCATATTACGCTATATTATAAGGTATTTTCAATGATACACTGCATATTACGTTATATTATAAGGTATTTTCAATGATACACTGCATATTACGTTATATTACAAGGTATTTTCAATGATACACTGCATATTACGTTATATTATAAGGTATTTTCAATGATACACTGCATATTACGTTATATTATAAGGTATTTTCAATGATACACTGCATATTACGCTATATTATAAGGTATTTTCAATGATATACTGCATATTACGCTACATTATAAGGTATTTTCAATGATACACTGCATATTACGTTATATTATAAGGTATTTTCAATGATACACTGCATATTACGTTATATTACATGGTATTTTCAATGATACACTGCATATTACGTTATGTTATAAGGTATTTTCAATGATACACTGCATATTACGTTATATTATAAGGTATTTTCAATGATAAACTACGATATATTAGAAGGCATTTTCAATGATACACTGCATATTACGTTATGTTATAAGGTATTTTCAATGATACACTGCATATTACGTTATATTATAAGGTATTTTCAATGATAAACTACGATATATTAGAAGGCATTTTCAATGATACACTGCATATTACGTTATATTAGAAGGTATTTTCAATGATACACTGCATATTACGTTATATTATAAGGTATTTTCAATGATACACTGGATATTACGCTATATTATAAGGTATTTTCAATGATACACTGCATATTACGTTATATTATAAGGTATTTTCAATGATACACTGCATGTTACGTTATATTATAAGGTATTTTCAATGATACACTGCATATTACGTTATATTACAAGGTATTTTCAATGATACACTGCATGTTACGTTATATTATAAGGTATTTTCAATGATACACTGCATATTACGTTATATTACAAGGTATTTTCAATGATACACTGCATATTACGATATGATATAAGGTATTTTCAATGATACACTGCATATTACGTTATATCGTAAGGTATTTTCAATGATACACTGCATATTACGTTATATTACAAGGTATTTTCAATGATACACTGCATGTTACGTTATATTATAAGGTATTTTCAATGATACACTGCATATTACGTTATATTATAATGTATTTTCAATGATACACTGCATATTACGTTATATTATAATGTATTTTCAATGATACACTGCATATTACGTTATATTATAAGGTATTTTCAATGATACACTGGATATTACGCTATATTATAAGGTATTTTCAATGATACACTGCATATTACGTTATATTATAATGTATTTTCAATGATACAATGCATATTACGTTATATTATAAGGTATTTTCAATGATACACTGCATATTACGTTATATTACAAGGTATTTTCAATGATACACTGCATATTACGTTATATTATAATGTATTTTCAATGATACACTGCATATTACGCTATATTATAAGGTATTTTCAATGATATACTGCATATTACGCTATATTATAAGGTATTTTCAATGATACACTGCATATTACGCTATATTATAAGGTATTTTCAATGATATACTGCATATTACGCTATATTATAAGGTATTTTCAATGATACACTGCATATTACGTTATATTATAAGGTATTTACAATGATACACTGCATATTACGTTATATTACAAGGTATTTTCAATGATACACTGCATGTTACGTTATATTATAAGGTATTTTCAATGATACACTGCATATTACGTTATATTATAAGGTATTTTCAATGATACACTGCATATTACGTTATATTATAATGTATATTCAATGATACACTGCATATTACGTTATATTATAAGGTATTTTCAATGATACACTGGATATTACGATATATTAGAAGGTATTTTCAATGATACACTGCATATTACGTTATATTATAATGTATTTTCAATGATACACTGCATATTACGTTATATTACATGGTATTTTCAATGATACACTGCATATTACGATATGATATAAGGTATTTTCAAAGATACACTACAAATTACGATATATTATAAGACATTTTCAATGATAAACTACGATATACTAGAAGGTATTTTCAATGATACACTGCATATTACGTTATATTATAAGGTATTTTCAATGATACACTGCATATTACGTTATATTACAAGGTATTTTCAATGATACACTGCATGTTACGTTATATTATAAGGTATTTTCAATGATACACTGCATATTACGTTATATTATAATGTATTTTCAATGATACACTGCATATTACGTTATATTATAATGTATATTCAATGATACACTGCATATTACGTTATATTATAAGGTATTTTCAATGATACACTGGATATTACGCTATATTAGAAGGTATTTTCAATGATACACTGCATATTACGTTATATTATAATGTATTTTCAATGATACACTGCATATTACGCTATATTATAAGGTATTTTCAATGATATACTGCATATTACGCTATATTATAAGGTATTTTCAATGATACACTGCATATTACGCTATATTATAAGGTATTTTCAATGATATACTGCATATTACGCTATATTATAAGGTATTTTCAATGATACACTGCATATTACGTTATATTATAAGGTATTTACAATGATACACTGCATATTACGTTATATTACAAGGTATTTTCAATGATACACTGCATATTACGTTATATTAGAAGGTATTTTCAATGATACACTGGATATTACGCTATATTATAAGGTATTTTCAATGATACACTGCATATTACGTTATATTACAAGGTATTTTCAATGATACACTGCATGTTACGTTATATTATAAGGTATTTTCAAAGATACACTACAAATTACGATATATTATGAGACATTTTCAATGATAAACTACGATATATTATAAGGTATTTTCAATGATACACTGCATATTACGTTATATTATAAGGTATTTTCAATGATACACTGGATATTACGCGATATTAGAAGGTATTTTCAATGATACACTGCATATTACGTTATATTATAATGTATTTTCAATGATACACTGCATATTACGCTATATTATAAGGTATTTTCAATGATATACTGCATATTACGCTATATTATAAGGTATTTTCAATGATACACTGCATAACGTAATATTATAAGGTATTTTCAATGATATACTGCATATTACGCTATATTATAAGGTATTTTCAATGATACACTGCATATTACGTTATATTATAAGGTATTTACAATGATACACTGCATATTACGTTATATTACAAGGTATTTTCAATGATACACTGCATATTACGTTATATTGTAAGGTATTTTCAATGATACACTGCATATTACGTTATATTATAAGGTATTTTCAATGATAAACTACGATATATTAGAAGGCATTTTCAATGATACACTGCATATTACGTTATATTATAAGGTATTTTCAATGATAAACTACGATATATTAGAAGGCATTTTCAATGATACACTGCATATTACGTTATATTATAAGGTATTTTCAATGATACACTGCATATTACGTTATATTATAAGGTATTTTCAATGATAAACTACGATATATTAGAAGGCATTTTCAATGATACACTGCATATTACGTTATATTATAAGGTATTTTCAATGATACACTGGATATTACGCTATATTAGAAAGTATTTTCAATGATACACTGCATATTACGTTATATTATAATGTATTTTCAATGATACACTGCATATTACGCTATATTATAAGGTATTTTCAATGATATACTGCATATTACGCTATATTATAAGGTATTTTCAATGATACACTGCATATTACGCTATATTATAAGGTATTTTCAATGATACACTGCATATTACGCTATATTATAAGGTATTTTCAATGATACACTGCATATTACGTTATATTATTAGGTATTTACAATGATACACTGCATATTACGTTATATTATAAGGTATTTTCAATGATACACTGCATATTACGTTATATTGTAAGGTATTTTCAATGATACACTGCATATTACGTTATATTATAAGGTATTTTCAATGATACACTGCATATTACGCTATATTATAAGGTATTTTCAATGATATACTGCATATTACGCTACATTATAAGGTATTTTCAATGATACACTGCATATTACGTTATATTATAAGGTATTTTCAATGATACACTGCATATTACGTTATATTACATGGTATTTTCAATGATACACTGCATATTACGTTATGTTATAAGGTATTTTCAATGATACACTGCATATTACGTTATATTATAAGGTATTTTCAATGATAAACTACGATATATTAGAAGGCATTTTCAATGATACACTGCATATTACGTTATGTTATAAGGTATTTTCAATGATACACTGCATATTACGTTATATTATAAGGTATTTTCAATGATAAACTACGATATATTAGAAGGCATTTTCAATGATACACTGCATATTACGTTATATTAGAAGGTATTTTCAATGATACACTGCATATTACGTTATATTATAAGGTATTTTCAATGATACACTGGATATTACGCTATATTATAAGGTATTTTCAATGATACACTGCATATTACGTTATATTATAAGGTATTTTCAATGATACACTGCATGTTACGTTATATTATAAGGTATTTTCAATGATACACTGCATATTACGTTATATTACAAGGTATTTTCAATGATACACTGCATGTTACGTTATATTATAAGGTATTTTCAATGATACACTGCATATTACGTTATATTACAAGGTATTTTCAATGATACACTGCATATTACGATATGATATAAGGTATTTTCAATGATACACTGCATATTACGTTATATCGTAAGGTATTTTCAATGATACACTGCATATTACGTTATATTACAAGGTATTTTCAATGATACACTGCATGTTACGTTATATTATAAGGTATTTTCAATGATACACTGCATATTACGTTATATTATAATGTATTTTCAATGATACACTGCATATTACGTTATATTATAATGTATATTCAATGATACACTGCATATTACGTTATATTATAAGGTATTTTCAATGATACACTGGATATTACGCTATATTAGAAGGTATTTTCAATGATACACTGCATATTACGTTATATTATAATGTATTTTCAATGATACACTGCATATTACGTTATATTACATGGTATTTTCAATGATACACTGCATATTATGTTATATTATAAGGTATTTTCAAAGATACACTACAAATTACGATATATTATAAGACATTTTCAATGATAAACTACGATATATTATAAGGTATTTTCAATGATACACTGCATATTACGTTATATTATAAGGTATTTTCAATGATACACTGCATATTACGTTATATTACAAGGTATTTTCAATGATACACTGCATGTTACGTTATATTATAAGGTATTTTCAATGATACACTGCATATTACGTTATATTATAAGGTATTTTCAATGATAAACTACGATATATTAGAAGGCATTTTCAATGATACACTGCATATTACGTTATATTATAAGGTATTTTCAATGATACACTACGATATATTAGAAGGCATTTTCAATGATACACTGCATATTACGTTATATTATAAGGTATTTTCAATGATACACTGCATATTACGTTATATTATAAGGTATTTTCAATGATAAACTACGATATATTAGAAGGCATTTTCAATGATACACTGCATATTACGTTATATTATAAGGTATTTTCAATGATACACTGGATATTACGCTATATTAGAAGGTATTTTCAATGATACACTGCATATTACGTTATATTATAATGTATTTTCAATGATACACTGCATATTACGCTATATTACAAGGTATTTTCAATGATACACTGCATATTACGTTATATTATAAGGTATTTTCAATGATACACTGCATATTACGTTATATTATAATGTATTTTCAATGATACACTGCATATTACGCTATATTATAAGGTATTTTCAATGATATACTGCATATTACGCTATATTATAAGGTATTTTCAATGATACACTGCATATTACGCTATATTATAAGGTATTTTCAATGATACACTACATATTACGTTATATTATAAGGTATTTTCAATGATACACTGCATATTACGTTATATTATAAGGTATTTACAATGATACACTGCATAATACGTTATATTACAAGGTATTTTCAATGATACACTGCATATTACGTTATATTGTAAGGTATTTTCAATGATACACTGCATATTACGTTATATTATAAGGTATTTTCAATGATACACTGCATATTACGCTATATTATAAGGTATTTTCAATGATATACTGCATATTACGCTACATTATAAGGTATTTTCAATGATACACTGCATATTACGTTATATTATAAAGTATTTTCAATGATACACTGCATATTACGTTATATTATATGGAATTTTCAACGATACACTGCATATTACGTTATGTTATAAGGTATTTTCAATGATACACTGCATATTACGTTATATTATAAGGTATTTTCAACGATAAACTACGATATATTAGAAGGCATTTTCAATGATACACTGCATATTACGTTATGTTATAAGGTATTTTCAATGATACACTGCATATTACGTTATATTATAAGGTATTTTCAATGATAAACTACGATATATTAGAAGGCATTTTCAATGATACACTGCATATTACGTTATATTATAAGGTATTTTCAATGATACACTGCATATTACGTTATATTATAAGGTATTTTCAATGATACACTGGATATTACGCTATATTATAAGGTATTTTCAATGGTACACTGCATATTACGTTATATTATAAGGTATTTTCAATGATACACTGCATGTTACGTTATATTATAAGGTATTTTCAATGATACACTGCATATTACGTTATATTACAAGGTATTTTCAATGATACACTGCATATTACGTTATATTATAAGGTATTTTCAATGATACACTGCATATTACGTTATATTATAAGGTATTTTCAATGATACACTGCATATTACGATATGATATAAGGTATTTTCAATGATACACTGCATATTACGTTATATCGTAAGGTATTTTCAATGATACACTGCATATTACGTTATATTACAAGGTATTTTCAATGATACACTGCATGTTACGTTATATTATAAGGTATTTTCAATGATACACTGCATATTACGTTATATTATAATGTATTTTCAATGATACACTGCATATTACGTTATATTATAATGTATATTCAATGATACACTGCATATTACGTTATATTATAAGGTATTTTCAATGATACACTGGATATTACGCTATATTAGAAGGTATTTTCAATGATACACTGCATATTACGTTATATTATAATGTATTTTCAATGATACACTGCATATTACGCTATATTATAAGGTATTTTCAATGATATACTGCATATTACGCTATATTATAAGGTATTTTCAATGATACACTGCATATTACGCTATATTATAAGGTATTTTCAATGATATACTGCATATTACGCTATATTATAAGGTATTTTCAATGATACACTGCATATTACGTTATATTATAAGGTATTTTCAATGATACACTGCATATTACGTTATATTACAAGGTATTTTCAATGATACACTGCATATTACGTTATATTGTAAGGTATTTTCAATGATACACTGCATATTACGTTATATTATAAGGTAGTTTCAATGATAAACTACGATATATTAGAAGGTATTTTCAATGATACACTGCATATTACGTTATATTATAAGGTATTTTCAATGATACACTACGATATATTAGAAGGCATTTTCAATGATACACTGCATATTACGTTATGTTATAAGGTATTTTCAATGATACACTGCATATTACGTTATATTATAAGGTATTTTCAATGATAAACTACGATATATTAGAAGGCATTTTCAATGATACACTGCATATTACGTTATATTATAAGGTATTTTCAATGATACACTGGATATTACGCTATATTAGAAGGTATTTTCAATGATACACTGCATATTACGTTATATTATAATGTATTTTCAATGATACACTGCATATTACGCTATATTATAAGGTATTTTCAATGATATACTGCATATTACGCTATATTATAAGGTATTTTCAATGATACACTGCATATTACGCTATATTATAAGGTATTTTCAATGATATACTGCATATTACGCTATATTATAAGGTATTTTCAATGATACACTGCATATTACGTTATATTATTAGGTATTTACAATGATACACTGCATATTACGTTATATTACAAGGTATTTTCAATGATACACTGCATATTACGTTATATTGTAAGGTATTTTCAATGATACACTGCATATTACGTTATATTATAAGGTATTTTCAATGATACACTGCATATTACGCTATATTATAAGGTATTTTCAATGATATACTGCATATTACGCTACATTATAAGGTATTTTCAATGATACACTGCATATTACGTTATATTATAAGGTATTTTCAATGATACACTGCATATTACGTTATATTACATGGTATTTTCAATGATACACTGCATATTACGTTATGTTATAAGGTATTTTCAATGATACACTGCATATTACGTTATATTATAAGGTATTTTCAATGATAAACTACGATATATTAGAAGGCATTTTCAATGATACACTGCATATTACGTTATGTTATAAGGTATTTTCAATGATACACTGCATATTACGTTATATTATAAGGTATTTTCAATGATAAACTACGATATATTAGAAGGCATTTTCAATGATACACTGCATATTACGTTATATTAGAAGGTATTTTCAATGATACACTGCATATTACGTTATATTATAAGGTATTTTCAATGATACACTGGATATTACGCTATATTATAAGGTATTTTCAATGATACACTGCATATTACGTTATATTATAAGGTATTTTCAATGATACACTGCATGTTACGTTATATTATAAGGTATTTTCAATGATACACTGCATATTACGTTATATTACAAGGTATTTTCAATGATACACTGCATATTACGTTATATTATAAGGTATTTTCAATGATACACTGCATATTACGTTATATTACAAGGTATTTTCAATGATACACTGCATATTACGATATGATATAAGGTATTTTCAATGATACACTGCATATTACGTTATATCGTAAGGTATTTTCAATGATACACTGCATATTACGTTATATTACAAGGTATTTTCAATGATACACTGCATGTTACGTTATATTATAAGGTATTTTCAATGATACACTGCATATTACGTTATATTATAATGTATTTTCAATGATACACTGCATATTACGTTATATTATAATGTATATTCAATGATACACTGCATATTACGTTATATTATAAGGTATTTTCAATGATACACTGGATATTACGCTATATTATAAGGTATTTTCAATGATACACTGCATATTACGTTATATTATAAGGTATTTTCAATGATACACTGCATATTACGTTATATTACATGGTATTTTCAATGATACACTGCATATTATGTTATATTATAAGGTATTTTCAAAGATACACTACAAATTACGATATATTATAAGACATTTTCAATGATAAACTACGATATATTATAAGGTATTTTCAATGATACACTGCATATTACGTTATATTATAAGGTATTTTCAATGATACACTGCATATTACGTTATATTACAAGGTATTTTCAATGATACACTGCATATTACGTTATATTATAAGGTATTTTCAATGATACACTGCATATTACGTTATATTATAAGGTATTTTCAATGATAAACTACGATATATTAGAAGGCATTTTCAATGATACACTGCATATTACGTTATATTATAAGGTATTTTCAATGATACACTACGATATATTAGAAGGCATTTTCAATGATACACTGCATATTACGTTATGTTATAAGGTATTTTCAATGATACACTGCATATTACGTTATATTATAAGGTATTTTCAATGATAAACTACGATATATTAGAAGGCATTTTCAATGATACACTGCATATTACGTTATATTATAAGGTATTTTCAATGATATACTGCATATTACGCTATATTATAAGGTATTTTCAATGATACACTGCATATTACGCTATATTATAAGGTATTTTCAATGATATACTGCATATTACGCTATATTATAAGGTATTTTCAATGATACACTGCATATTACGTTATATTATAAGGTATTTTCAATGATACACTGCATATTACGTTATATTACAAGGTATTTTCAATGATACACTGCATATTACGTTATATTGTAAGGTATTTTCAATGATACACTGCATATTACGTTATATTATAAGGTATTTTCAATGATACACTGCATATTACGCTATATTATAAGGTATTTTCAATGATATACTGCATATTACGCTACATTATAAGGTATTTTCAATGATACACTGCATATTACGTTATATTATAAGGTATTTTCAATGATACACTGCATATTACGTTATATTATATGGAATTTTCAACGATACACTGCATATTACGTTATGTTATAAGGTATTTTCAATGATACACTGCATATTACGTTATATTATAAGGTATTTTCAATGATAAACTACGATATATTAGAAGGCATTTTCAATGATACACTGCATATTACGTTATGTTATAAGGTATTTTCAATGATACACTGCATATTACGTTATATTATAAGGTATTTTCAATGATAAACTACGATATATTAGAAGGTATTTTCAATGATACACTGCATATTACGTTATATTAGAAGGTATTTTCAATGATACACTGCATATTACGTTATATTATAAGGTATTTTCAATGATACACTGGATATTACGCTATATTATAAGGTATTTTCAATGATACACTGCATATTACGTTATATTATAAGGTATTTTCAATGATACACTGCATGTTACGTTATATTATAAGGTATTTTCAATGATACACTGCATATTACGTTATATTACAAGGTATTTTCAATGATACACTGCATATTACGTTATATTATAAGGTATTTTCAATGATACACTGCATATTACGTTATAATATAAGGTATTTTCAATGATACACTGCATATTACGATATGATATAAGGTATTTTCATTGATACACTGCATATTACGTTATATCGTAAAGTATTTTCAATGATACACTGCATATTACGTTATATTACATGGTATTTTCAATGATACACTGCATATTACGTTATATTATAAGGTATTTTCAATGATATACTGCATATTACGTTATATTATAATGTATTTTCAATGATACACTGCATATTACGTTATATTACAAGGTATTTTCAATGATACACTGCATATTACGTTATATTATAAGGTATTTTCAATGATACACTGGATATTACGCTATATTAGAAGGTATTTTCAATGATACACTGCATATTACGTTATATTATAATGTATTTTCAATGATACACTGCATATTACGTTATATTATAAGGTATTTACAATGATACACTGCATATTACGTTATATTACAAGGTATTTTCAATGATACACTGCATATTACGTTATATTATAATGTATTTTCAATGATACACTGCATATTACGCTATATTATAAGGTATTTTCAATGATATACTGCATATTACGCTATATTATAAGGTATTTTCAATGATACACTGCATATTACGCTATATTATAAGGTATTTTCAATGATATACTGCATATTACGCTATATTATAAGGTATTTTCAATGATACACTGCATATTACGTTATATTATAAGGTATTTTCAATGATACACTGCATATTACGTTATATTATAAGGTATTTTCAATGATACACTGCATGTTACGTTATATTATAAGGTATTTTCAATGATACACTGCATATTACGTTATATTATAATGTATTTTCAATGATACACTGCATATTACGTTATATTATAATGTATATTCAATGATACACTGCATATTACGTTATATTATAAGGTATTTTCAATGATACACTGGATATTACGCTATATTAGAAGGTATTTTCAATGATACACTGCATATTACGTTATATTATAATGTATTTTCAATGATACACTGCATATTACGTTATATTACATGGTATTTTCAATGATACACTGCATATTATGTTATATTATAAGGTATTTTCAATGATACACTGCATATTACGTTATATTACAAGGTATTTTCAATGATACACTGCATATTACGTTATATTATAAGGTATTTTCAATGATACACTGCATATTACGTTATATTACAAGGTATTTTCAATGATACACTGCATATTACGATATGATATAAGGTATTTTCAATGATACACTGCATATTACGTTATATCGTAAGGTATTTTCAATGATACACTGCATATTACGTTATATTACAAGGTATTTTCAATGATACACTGCATATTACATTATATTATAAGGTATTTTCAATGATACACTGCATATTACGTTATATTATAATGTATTTTCAATGATACACTGCATATTACGTTATATTATAATGTATATTCAATGATACACTGCATATTACGTTATATTATAAGGTATTTTCAATGATACACTGGATATTACGCTATATTAGAAGGTATTTTCAATGATACACTGCATATTACGTTATATTATAATGTATTTTCAATGATACACTGCATATTACGTTATATTATAAGGTATTTACAATGATACACTGCATATTACGATATATTATAAGGTATTTTCAATGATACACTGCATATTACGATATATTATAATGTATTTTCAATGATACACTGCATATTACGCTATATTATAAGGTATTTTCAATGATATACTGCATATTACGCTATATTATAAGGTATTTTCAATGATACACTGCATATTACGCTATATTATAAGGTATTTTCAATGATATACTGCATATTACGCTATATTATAAGGTATTTTCAATGATACACTGCATATTACGTTATATTATAAGGTATTTACAATGATACACTGCATATTACGTTATATTACAAGGTATTTTCAATGATACACTGCATGTTACGTTATATTATAAGGTATTTTCAATGATACACTGCATATTACGTTATATTATAATGTATTTTCAATGATACACTGCATATTACGTTATATTATAATGTATATTCAATGATACACTGCATATTACGTTATATTATAAGGTATTTTCAATGATACACTGGATATTACGCTATATTAGAAGGTATTTTCAATGATACACTGCATATTACGTTATATTATAATGTATTTTCAATGATACACTGCATATTACGTTATATTACATGGTATTTTCAATGATACACTGCATATTACGTTATATTATAAGGTATTTTCAAAGATACACTACAAATTACGATATATTATAAGACATTTTCAATGATAAACTACGATATATTAGAAGGTATTTTCAATGATACACTGCATATTACGTTATATTATAAGGTATTTTCAATGATACACTGCATATTACGTTATATTACAAGGTATTTTCAATGATACACTGCATGTTACGTTATATTATAAGGTATTTTCAATGATACACTGCATATTACGTTATATTATAATGTATTTTCAATGATACACTGCATATTACGTTATATTACAAGGTATTTTCAATGATACACTGCATGTTACGTTATATTATAAGGTATTTTCAATGATACACTGCATATTACGTTATATTATAAGGTATTTTCAATGATAAACTACGATATATTAGAAGGCATTTTCAATGATACACTGCATATTACGTTATATTATAAGGTATTTTCAATGATACACTACGATATATTAGAAGGCATTTTCAATGATACACTGCATATTACGTTATGTTATAAGGTATTTTCAATGATACACTGCATATTACGTTATATTATAAGGTATTTTCAATGATAAACTACGATATATTAGAAGGCATTTTCAATGATACACTGCATATTACGTTATATTATAAGGTATTTTCAATGATACACTGGATATTACGCTATATTAGAAGGTATTTTCAATGATACACTGCATATTACGTTATATTATAATGTATTTTCAATGATACACTGCATATTACGCTATATTATAAGGTATTTTCAATGATATACTGCATATTACGCTATATTATAAGGTATTTTCAATGATACACTGCATATTACGCTATATTATAAGGTATTTTCAATGATATACTGCATATTACGCTATATTATCAAGGTATTTTCAATGATACACTGCATATTACGTTATATTATAAGGTATTTACAATGATACACTGCATATTACGTTATATTACAAGGTATTTTCAATGATACACTGCATATTACGTTATATTGTAAGGTATTTTCAATGATACACTGCATATTACGTTATATTATAAGGTATTTTCAATGATACACTGCATATTACGCTATATTATAAGGTATTTTCAATGATATACTGCATATTACGCTACATTATAAGGTATTTTCAATGATACACTGCATATTACGTTATATTATAAGGTATTTTCAATGATACACTGCATATTACGTTATATTACATGGTATTTTCAATGATACACTGCATATTACGTTATGTTATAAGGTATTTTCAATGATACACTGCATATTACGTTATATTATAAGGTATTTTCAATGATAAACTACGATATATTAGAAGGCATTTTCAATGATACACTGCATATTACGTTATGTTATAAGGTATTTTCAATGATACACTGCATATTACGTTATATTATAAGGTATTTTCAATGATAAACTACGATATATTAGAAGGCATTTTCAATGATACACTGCATATTACGTTATATTAGAAGGTATTTTCAATGATACACTGCATATTACGTTATATTATAAGGTATTTTCAATGATACACTGGATATTACGCTATATTATAAGGTATTTTCAATGATACACTGCATATTACGTTATATTATAAGGTATTTTCAATGATACACTGCATGTTACGTTATATTATAAGGTATTTTCAATGATACACTGCATATTACGTTATATTACAAGGTATTTTCAATGATACACTGCATGTTACGTTATATTATAAGGTATTTTCAATGATACACTGCATATTACGTTATATTACAAGGTATTTTCAATGATACACTGCATATTACGATATGATATAAGGTATTTTCAATGATACACTGCATATTACGTTATATCGTAAGGTATTTTCAATGATACACTGCATATTACGTTATATTACAAGGTATTTTCAATGATACACTGCATGTTACGTTATATTATAAGGTATTTTCAATGATACACTGCATATTACGTTATATTATAATGTATTTTCAATGATACACTGCATATTACGTTATATTATAATGTATATTCAATGATACACTGCATATTACGTTATATTATAAGGTATTTTCAATGATACACTGCATATTACGCCATATTAGAAGGTATTTTCAATGATACACTGCATATTACGATATTTTATAATGTATTTTCAATGATACACTGCATATTACGTTATATTATAAGGTATTTACGATGATACACTGCATATTACGATATATTAGAAGGTATTTTCAATGATACACTGCATATTACGTTATATTATAATGTATTTTCAATGATACACTGCATATTACGCTATATTATAAGGTATTTTCAATGATATACTGCATATTACGCTATATTATAAGGTATTTTCAATGATACACTGCATATTACGCTATATTATAAGGTATTTTCAATGATATACTGCATATTACGCTATATTATAAGGTATTTTCAATGATACACTGCATATTACTTTATATTATAAGGTATTTACAATGATACACTGCATATTACGTTATATTATAAGGTATTTTCAATGATACACTGCATATTACGTTATATTATAAGGTATTTTCAATGATACACTGCATATTACGTTATATTATAATGTATTTTCAATGATACACTGCATATTACGTTATATTATAATGTATATTCAATGATACACTGCATATTACGTTATATTATAAGGTATTTTCAATGATACACTGGATATTACGCTATATTAGAAGGTATTTTCAATGATACACTGCATATTACGTTATATTATAATGTATTTTCAATGATACACTGCATATTACGTTATATTACATGGTATTTTCAATGATACACTGCATATTATGTTATATTATAAGGTATTTTCAAAGATACACTACAAATTACGATATATTATAAGACATTTTCAATGATAAACTACGATATATTATAAGGTATTTTCAATGATACACTGCATATTACGTTATATTATAAGGTATTTTCAATGATACACTGCATATTACGTTATATTACAAGGTATTTTCAATGATACACTGCATGTTACGTTATATTATAAGGTATTTTCAATGATACACTGCATATTACGTTATATTATAATGTATTTTCAATGATACACTGCATATTACGTTATATTATAATGTATATTCAATGATACACTGCATATTACGTTATATTATAAGGTATTTTCAATGATACACTGGATATTACGCTATATTAGAAGGTATTTTCAATGATACACTGCATATTACGTTATATTATAATGTATTTTCAATGATACACTGCATATTACGCTATATTATAAGGTATTTTCAATGATATACTGCATATTACGCTATATTATAAGGTATTTTCAATGATACACTGCATATTACGCTATATTATAAGGTATTTTCAATGATATACTGCATATTACGCTATATTATAAGGTATTTTCAATGATACACTGCATATTACGTTATATTATAAGGTATTTTCAATGATACACTGCATATTACGTTATATTACAAGGTATTTTCAATGATACACTGCATATTACGTTATATTAGAAGGTATTTTCAATGATACACTGGATATTACGCTATATTATAAGGTATTTTCAATGATACACTGCATATTACGTTATATTACAAGGTATTTTCAATGATACACTGCATGTTACGTTATATTATAAGGTATTTTCAAAGATACACTACAAATTACGATATATTATGAGACATTTTCAATGATAAACTACGATATATTATAAGGTATTTTCAATGATACACTGCATATTACGTTATATTATAAGGTATTTTCAATGATACACTGGATATTACGCGATATTAGAAGGTATTTTCAATGATACACTGCATATTACGTTATATTATAATGTATTTTCAATGATACACTGCATATTACGCTATATTATAAGGTATTTTCAATGATATACTGCATATTACGCTATATTATAAGGTATTTTCAATGATACACTGCATATTACGCTATATTATAAGGTATTTTCAATGATATACTGCATATTACGCTATATTATAAGGTATTTTCAATGATACACTGCATATTACGTTATATTATAAGGTATTTACAATGATACACTGCATATTACGTTATATTACAAGGTATTTTCAATGATACACTGCATATTACGTTATATTGTAAGGTATTTTCAATGATACACTGCATATTACGTTATATTATAAGGTATTTTCAATGATACACTGCATATTACGCTATATTATAAGGTATTTTCAATGATATACTGCATATTACGCTACATTATAAGGTATTTTCAATGATACACTGCATATTACGTTATATTATAAGGTATTTTCAATGATACACTGCATATTACGTTATATTACAAGGTATTTTCAATGATACACTGCATATTATGTTATATTATAAGGTATTTTCAAAGATACACTACAAATTACGATATATTATAAGACATTTTCAATGATAAACTACGATATATTATAAGGTATTTTCAATGATACACTGCATATTACGTTATATTATAATGTATTTTCAATGATACACTGCATATTACGTTATATTATAATGTATTTTCAATGATACACTGCATATTACGCTATATTATAAGGTATTTTCAATGATATACTGCATATTACGCTATATTATAAGGTATTTTCAATGATACACTGCATATTACGCTATATTATAAGGTATTTTCAATGATATACTGCATATTACGCTATATTATAAGGTATTTTCAATGATACACTGCATATTACGTTATATTATAAGGTATTTTCAATGATACACTGCATATTACGCTATATTATAAGGTATTTTCAATGATATACTGCATATTACGCTATATTATAAGGTATTTTCAATGATACACTGCATATTACGTTATATTATAAGGTATTTACAATGATACACTGCATATTACGTTATATTACAAGGTATTTTCAATGATACACTGCATATTACGTTATATTGTAAGGTATTTTCAATGATACACTGCATATTACGTTATATTATAAGGTATTTTCAATGATACACTGCATATTACGATATGATATAAGGTATTTTCAATGATACACTGCATATTACGTTATATCGTAAGGTATTTTCAATGATACACTGCATATTACGTTATATCATAAGGTATTTTCAATGATACACTGCATATTACGTTATATTATAAGGTATTTTCAATGATACACTGCATATTACGTTATATTACAAGGTATTTTCAATGATACACTGCATGTTACGTTATATTATAAGGTATTTTCAATGATACACTGCATATTACGTTATATTATAATGTATTTTCAATGATACACTGCATATTACGTTATATTATAATGTATTTTCAATGATACACTGCATATTACGTTATATTATAAGGTATTTACAATGATACACTGCATATTACGTTATATTACAAGGTATTTTCAATGATACACTGCATATTACGTTATATTAGAAGGTATTTTCAATGATACACTGGATATTACGCTATATTATAAGGTATTTTCAATGATACACTGCATATTACGTTATATTACAAGGTATTTTCAATGATACACTGCATGTTACGTTATATTATAAGGTATTTTCAAAGATACACTACAAATTACGATATATTATGAGACATTTTCAATGATAAACTACGATATATTATAAGGTATTTTCAATGATACACTGCATATTACGTTATATTATAAGGTATTTTCAATGATACACTGGATATTACGCGATATTAGAAGGTATTTTCAATGATACACTGCATATTACGTTATATTATAATGTATTTTCAATGATACACTGCATATTACGCTATATTATAAGGTATTTTCAATGATATACTGCATATTACGCTATATTATAAGGTATTTTCAATGATACACTGCATATTACGCTATATTATAAGGTATTTTCAATGATATACTGCATATTACGCTATATTATAAGGTATTTTCAATGATACACTGCATATTACGTTATATTATAAGGTATTTACAATGATACACTGCATATTACGTTATATTACAAGGTATTTTCAATGATACACTGCATATTACGTTATATTGTAAGGTATTTTCAATGATACACTGCATATTACGTTATATTATAAGGTATTTTCAATGATACACTGCATATTACGCTATATTATAAGGTATTTTCAATGATATACTGCATATTACGCTACATTATAAGGTATTTTCAATGATACACTGCATATTACGTTATATTATAAGGTATTTTCAATGATACACTGCATATTACGTTATATTAAATGGTATTTTCAATGATACACTGCATATTACGTTATATTATAAGGTATTTTCAAAGATACACTACAAATTACGATATATTATAAGACATTTTCAATGATAAACTACGATATATTATAAGGTATTTTCAATGATACACTGCATATTACGTTATATTATAATGTATTTTCAATGATACACTGCATATTACGTTATATTATAATGTATTTTCAATGATACACTGCATATTACGTTATATTATAATGTATTTTCAATGATACACTGCATATTACGTTATATTATAAGGTATTTTCAATGATACACTGCATATTACGCTATATTATAAGGTATTTTCAATGATATACTGCATATTACGCTATATTATAAGGTATTTTCAATGATACACTGCATATTACGCTATATTATAAGGTATTTTCAATGATATACTGCATATTACGCTATATTATAAGGTATTTTCAATGATATACTGCATATTACGCTATATTATAAGGTATTTTCAATGATACACTGCATATTACGTTATATTATAAGGTATTTACAATGATACACTGCATATTACGTTATATTACAAGGTATTTTCAATGATACACTGCATATTACGTTATATTATAATGTATTTTCAATGATACACTGCATATTACGCTATATTATAAGGTATTTTCAATGATATACTGCATATTACGCTATATTATAAGGTATTTTCAATGATACACTGCATATTACGTTATATTGTAAGGTATTTTCAATGATACACTGCATATTACGTTATATTATAAGGTATTTTCAATGATACACTGCATATTACGCTATATTATAAGGTATTTTCAATGATATACTGCATATTACGCTACATTATAAGGTATTTTCAATGATACACTGCATATTACGCTATATTATAAGGTATTTTCAATGATATACTGCATATTACGCTATATTATAAGGTATTTTCAATGATACACTGCATATTACGCTATATTATAAGGTATTTTCAATGATATACTGCATATTACGCTATATTATAAGGTATTTTCAATGATACACTGCATGTTACGTTATATTATAAGGTATTTTCAAAGATACACTACAAATTACGATATATTATGAGACATTTTCAATGATAAACTACGATATATTATAAGGTATTTTCAATGATACACTGCATATTACGTTATATTATAATGTATTTTCAATGATACACTGCATATTACGCTATATTATAAGGTATTTTCAATGATATACTGCATATTACGCTATATTATAAGGTATTTTCAATGATACACTGCATATTACGCTATATTATAAGGTATTTTCAATGATATACTGCATATTACGCTATATTATAAGGTATTTTCAATGATACACTGCATATTACGTTATATTATAAGGTATTTACAATGATACACTGCATATTACGTTATATTACAAGGTATTTTCAATGATACACTGCATATTACGTTATATTGTAAGGTATTTTCAATGATACACTGCATATTACGTTATATTATAAGGTATTTTCAATGATACACTGCATATTACGCTATATTATAAGGTATTTTCAATGATATACTGCATATTACGCTACATTATAAGGTATTTTCAATGATACACTGCATATTACGTTATATTATAAGGTATTTTCAATGATACACTGCATATTACGTTATATTACATGGTATTTTCAATGATACACTGCATATTACGTTATGTTATAAGGTATTTTCAATGATACACTGCATATTACGTTATATTATAAGGTATTTTCAATGATAAACTACGATATATTAGAAGGCATTTTCAATGATACACTGCATATTACGTTATATTATAATGTATTTTCAATGATACACTGCATATTACGCTATATTATAAGGTATTTTCAATGATATACTGCATATTACGCTATATTATAAGGTATTTTCAATGATATACTGCATATTACGCTATATTATAAGGTATTTTCAATGATATACTGCATATTACGCTATATTATAAGGTATTTTCAATGATACACTGCATATTACGTTATATTAGAAGGTATTTTCAATGATAAACTACGATATATTAGAAGGTATTTTCAATGATACACTGCATATTACGTTATATTATAAGGTATTTTCAATGATACACTGCATATTACGCTATATTATAAGGTATTTTCAATGATATACTGCATATTACGCTATATTATAAGGTATTTTCAATGATACACTGCATATTACGTTATATTATAAGGTATTTTCAATGATACACTGCATATTACGTTATATTACATGGTATTTTCAATGATACACTGCATATTACGTTATATTATAAGGTATTTTCAATGATACACTGCATATTACGTTCTATTATAAGGTATTTTCAATGATAAACTACGATATATTAGAAGGCATTTTCAATGATACACTGCATATTACGTTATATTAGAAGGTATTTTCAATGATACACTGCATATTACGTTATATTATAATGTATTTTCAATGATACACTGCATATTACGTTATATTACAAGGTATTTTCAATGATACACTGCATATTACGATATGATATAAGGTATTTTCAATGATACACTGCATATTACGTTATATCGTAAGGTATTTTCAATGATACACTGCATATTACGTTATATTATAAGGTATTTTCAATGATAAACTACGATATATTAGAAGGCATTTTCAATGATACACTGCATATTACGTTATATTAGAAGGTATTTTCAATGATACACTGCATATTACGTTATATTATAATGTATTTTTAATGATACACTGCATATTACGTTATATTATAATGTATTTTCAATGTTACACTGCATATTACGATATATTACATGGTATTTTCAATGAAACAATGTATATTACATTATATTATAAGGTATTTTCAATGATACACTGCATGTTACGTTATAGTATAAGGTATTTTCTATGATATACTGCATATTACGCTATATTATAAGGTATTTTCAATGATATACTGCATATTACGCTATATTATAAGGTATTTTCAATGATACACTGCATATTAGGATATGTTATAAGGTATTTTCAATGATACACTGCATATTACGTTATATTATAAGGTATTTTCAATGATACACTGCATATTAGGTTATATTATAAGGTATTTTCAAAGTTACACTGCATATTACGTAATATTACAAGGTATTTTCAATGATACACTGCATATTACGATATGATATAAGGTATTTTCAATGATACACTGCATATTACGTTATATCGTAAGGTATTTTCAATGATACACTGCATATTACGTTATATTATAAGGTATTTTCAATGATACACTGCATATTACGTTATATTATAAGGTATTTTCAATGATACACTGCATATTACGTTATATTAGAAGGTATTTTCAATGATAAACTACGATATATTAGAAGGCATTTTCAATGATACACTGCATATTACGTTATATTAGAAGGTATTTTCAATGATACACTGCATATTACGTTATATTATAATGTATTTTTAATGATACACTGCATATTACGTTATATTATAATGTATTTTCAATGATACACTGCATATTACGATATATTACATGGTATTTTCAATGAAACAATGTATATTACATTATATTATAAGGTATTTTCAATGATACACTGCATGTTACGTTATAGTATAAGGTATTTTCTATGATATACTGCATATTACGCTATATTATAAGGTATTTTCAATGATATACTGCATATTACGCTATATTATAAGGTATTTTCAATGATACACTGCATATTAGGATATGTTATAAGGTATTTTCAATGATACACTGCATATTACGTTATATTATAAGGTATTTTCAATGATACACTGCATATTACGTTATATTATAAGGTATTTTCAAAGTTACACTGCATATTACGTAATATTACAAGGTATTTTCAATGATACACTGCATATTACGATATGATATAAGGTATTTTCAATGATACACTGCATATTACGTTATATCGTAAGGTATTTTCAATGATACACTGCATATTACGTTATATCATAAGGTATTTTCAATGATACACTGCATATTACGTTATATTATAAGGTATTTTCAATGATACACTGCATATTACGTTATATTATAAGGTATTTTCAATGATACACTGCATGTTACGTTATATTATAAGGTATTTTCAATGATACACTGCATATTACGTTATATTATAATGTATTTTCAATGATACACTGCATATTACGTTATATTATAAGGTATTTTCAATGATACACTGCATATTACGTTATATTATAAGGTATTTTCAATGATACACTGGATATTACGATATATTAGAAGGTATTTTCAATGATACACTGCATATTACGTTATATTATAATGTATTTTCAATGATACACTGCATATTACGCTATATTATAAGGTATTTTCAATGATATACTGCATATTACGCTATATTATAAGGTATTTTCAATGATACACTGCATATTACGCTATATTATAAGGTATTTTCAATGATATACTGCATATTACGCTATATTATAAGGTATTTTCAATGATACACTGCATATTACGTTATATTATAAGGTATTTTCAATGATACACTGCATATTACGTTATATTATAATGTATTTTCAATGATACACTGCATATTACGATATATTACATGGTATTTTCAATGAAACAATGTATATTACATTATATTATAAGGTATTTTCAATGATACACTGCATGTTACGTTATAGTATAAGGTATTTTCTATGATATACTGCATATTACGCTATATTATAAGGTATTTTCAATGATATACTGCATATTACGCTATATTATAAGGTATTTTCAATGATACACTGCATATTAGGATATGTTATAAGGTATTTTCAATGATACACTGCATATTACGTTATATTATAAGGTATTTTCAATGATACACTGCATATTACGTTATATTATAAGGTATTTTCAAAGTTACACTGCATATTACGTAATATTACAAGGTATTTTCAATGATACACTGCATATTACGATATGATATAAGGTATTTTCAATGATACACTGCATATTACGTTATATCGTAAGGTATTTTCAATGATACACTGCATATTACGTTATATTATAAGGTATTTTCAATGATACACTGCATATTACGTTATATTATAAGGTATTTTCAATGATACACTGCATATTACGTTATATTAGAAGGTATTTTCAATGATACACTGCATATTACGTTATATTACATGGTATTTTCAATGATACACTGCATATTACGTTATATTATAAGGTATTTTCAATGATACACTGCATATTACGTTATATTATAAGGTATTTTCAATGATAAACTACGATATATTATAAGGTATTTTCAATGATAAACTACGATATATTAGAAGGCATTTTCAATGATACACTGCATATTACGTTATATTAGAAGGTATTTTCAATTATACACTGGATATTACGCTATATTATAAGGTATTTTCAATGATACACTGCATATTACGTTATATTACAAGGTATTTTCAATGATACACTGCATGTTACGTTATATTATAAGGTATTTTCAATGATACACTGCATATTACGTTATATTATAATGTATTTTCAATGATACACTGCATATTACGTTATATTATAATGTATTTTCAATGATACACTGCATATTACGTTATATTATAAGGTATTTTCAATGATACACTGGATATTACGCTATATTAGAAGGTATTTTCAATGATACACTGCATATTACGTTATATTATAATGTATTTTCAATGATACACTGCATATTACGCTATATTATAAGGTATTTTCAATGATATACTGCATATTACGCTATATTATAAGGTATTTTCAATGATACACTGCATATTACGCTATATTATAAGGTATTTTCAATGATATACTGCATATTACGCTATATTATAAGGTATTTTCAATGATACACTGCATATTACGTTATATTATAAGGTATTTACAATGATACACTGCATATTACGTTATATTATAAGGTATTTTCAATGATACACTGCATATTACGCTATATTATAAGGTATTTTCAATGATATACTGCATATTACGCTACATTATAAGGTATTTTCAATGATACACTGCATATTACGTTATATTATAAGGTATTTTCAATGATACACTGCATATTACGTTATATTACAAGGTATTTTCAATGATAAACTACGATATATTAGAAGGTATTTTCAATGATACACTACATATTACGTTATATTATAAGGTATTTTCAATGATACACTGCATATTACGCTATATTATAAGGTATTTTCAATGATACACTGCATATTACGTTATATTACAAGGTATTTTCAATGATACACTGCATGTTACGTTATATTATAAGGTATTTTCAATGATACACTGCATATTACGTTATATTATAATGTATTTTCAATGATACACTGCATATTACGTTATATTATAATGTATTTTCAATGATACACTGCATATTACGTTATATTATCAGGTATTTTCAATGATACACTGGATATTACGCTATATTAGAAGGTATTTTCAATGATACACTGCATATTACGTTATATTATAATGTATTTTCAATGATACACTGCATATTACGCTATATTATAAGGTATTTTCAATGATATACTGCATATTACGCTATATTATAAGGTATTTTCAATGATACACTGCATATTACGCTATATTAAAAGGTATTTTCAATGATATACTGCATATTACGCTATATTATAAGGTATTTTAAATGATACACTGCATATTACGTTATATTATAAGGTATTTACAATGATACACTGCATATTACGTTATATTACAAGGTATTTTCAATGATACACTGCATATTACGTTATATTGTAAGGTATTTTCAATGATACACTGCATATTACGTTATATTATAAGGTATTTTCAATGATACACTGCATATTACGTTATATTATAATGTATTTTCAATGATACACTGCATATTACGTTATATTATCAGGTATTTTCAATGATACACTGGATATTACGCTATATTAGAAGGTATTTTCAATGATACACTGCATATTACGCTATATTATAAGGTATTTTCAATGATATACTGCATATTACGCTACATTATAAGGTATTTTCAATGATACACTGCATATTACGTTATATTATAAGGTATTTTCAATGATACACTGCATATTACGTTATATTACAAGGTATTTTCAATGATAAACTACGATATATTAGAAGGTATTTTCAATGATACACTACATATTACGTTATATTATAAGGTATTTTCAATGATACACTCGATATTACGCTATATTATAAGGTATTTTCAATGATACACTGCATATTACGTTATATTACAAGGTATTTTCAATGATACACTGCATATTACGTTATATTATAAGGTATTTTCAATGATACACTGCATATTACGTTATATTATAATGTATTTTCAATGATACACTGCATATTACGTTATATTATAATGTATTTTCAATGATACACTGCATATTACGTTATATTATCAGGTATTTTCAATGATACACTGCATATTACGCTATATTATAAGGTATTTTCAATGATACACTGCATATTACGTTATATTATAATGTATTTTCAATGATACACTGCATATTACGCTATATTATAAGGTATTTTCAATGATATACTGCATATTACGCTATATTATAAGGTATTTTCAATGATACACTGCATATTACGCTATATTATAAGGTATTTTCAATGATATACTGCATATTACGCTATATTATAAGGTATTTTCAATGATACACTGCATATTACGTTATATTATAAGGTATTTACAATGATACACTGCATATTACGTTATATTACAAGGTATTTTCAATGATACACTGCATATTACGTTATATTATAAGGTATTTTCAATGATACACTGCATATTACGTTATATTATAAGGTATTTTCAATGATACACTGCATATTACGCTATATTATAAGGTATTTTCAATGATATACTGCATATTACGCTACATTATAAGGTATTTTCAATGATACACTGCATATTACGTTATATTATAAGGTATTTTCAATGATACACTGCATATTACGTTATATTATAAGGTATTTTCAATGATAAACTACGATATATTAGAAGGTATTTTCAATGATACACTACATATTACGTTATATTATAAGGTATTTTCAATGATACACTGCATATTACGTTATATTACAAGGTATTTTCAATGATAAACTACGATATATTAGAAGGTATTTTCAATGATACACTACATATTACGTTATATTATAAGGTATTTTCAATGATACACTGCATGTTACGTTATATTATAAGGTATTTTCAATGATACACTGCATATTACGTTATATTATAAGGTATTTTCAATGATACACTGCATATTACGTTATATTATAATGTATTTTCAATGATATACTGCATATTACGCTATATTATAAGGTATTTTCAATGATACACTGCATATTACGCTATATTATAAGGTATTTTCAATGATATACTGCATATTACGCTATATTATAAGGTATTTTCAATGATACACTGCATATTACGTTATATTATAAGGTATTTACAATGATACACTGCATATTACGTTATATTACAAGGTATTTTCAATGATACACTGCATATTACGTTATATTATAAGGTATTTTCAATGATACACTGCATATTACGTTATATTATAAGGTATTTTCAATGATACACTGCATATTACGCTATATTATAAGGTATTTTCAATGATATACTGCATATTACGCTACATTATAAGGTATTTTCAATGATACACTGCATATTACGTTATATTATAAGGTATTTTCAATGATACACTGCATATTACGTTATATTACAAGGTATTTTCAATGATAAACTACGATATATTAGAAGGTATTTTCAATGATACACTACATATTACGTTATATTATAAGGTATTTTCAATGATACACTGCATATTACGCTATATTATAAGGTATTTTCAATGATATACTGCATATTACGCTATATTATAAGGTATTTTCAATGATACACTGCATATTACGTTATATTATAAGGTATTTTCAATGATATACTGCATATTACGCTACATTATAAGGTATTTTCAATGATATACTGCATATTACGCTACATTATAAGGTATTTTCAATGATACACTGCATATTACGTTATATTATAAGGTATTTTCAATGATACACTGCATATTACGTTATATTACAAGGTATTTTCAATGATAAACTACGATATATTAGAAGGTATTTTCAATGATACACTACATATTACGTTATATTATAAGGTATTTTCAATGATACACTGCATATTACGTTATATTATAAGGTATTTTCAATGATATACTGCATATTACGCTATATTGTAAGGTATTTTCAATGATACACTGCATATTACGTTATATTATAAGGTATTTTCAATGATACACTGCATATTACGCTATATTATAAGGTATTTTCAATGATATACTGCATATTACGCTACATTATAAGGTATTTTCAATGATACACTGCATATTACGTTATATTATAAGGTATTTTCAATGATACACTACATGTTACGTTATATTATAAGTGTTTTGGATCTTCACTGGTTTCCGTTACGCGGAAACTTGAATTTACGATCCACCGAAATAGCCAACGAATAAAGGCTTTTAAGAAATAAGCGTGTGTTTGGGAGAGCGTTTTAATTTGTTGGTTTGACCACCGTCACTCGCGATACAATTTCGCAATACGACTAGACTTTTAATCTTTCGGTAAGAACAAAAGGATCGAGCACGTGCTGGTTTTATGATTCCGATTATCGTCGCGACGATTCTTAGAACAGAGAGAGCGAGGATCCGACCGATCGTTGTGTATATTGTCGCGGTTCGTTCCCCTCGCCGCGCACCCCGAACTACTCGGTCCGCCCGAAGTGTGCGGGGAGAGAGAGAGAAAAGCAACGACAACGATCGAGTCCTCATTATCGGTACTTTTCGGCAGTTGTCAATGCACACTCGCTCAGCACGGTACACCGTGCGAATGTATTCGTGTCTTCGCACAGCGATACCGAACAGCTGATCTGTTTTTACTCGAACATACCGCCCGCCTCGTTGTCGGGTCGGCAACGAAATAATGCAACGATTTTCGCGACTTTGCGACGTGTGTGTTCAATGTGAGTGATCAAAATCGTTCGGTGATTTTACATGGTTGCAGTGAACAATATCAACAAAATGCAATTCTATCCGTTACGTGCTAAAAGTGAACAATGAAAACAAAACAAAGTGCGCTATATACAACTATATACAATATATACATCGGTCTAGTGCGCGTCAACACGAGTCTCGACGACGTTCAGCGCATCGGTGCACCGCCCGCCGTGAAGAGAGTCAGATTTCTTCGCCTGAGGATTCTTCTGCCGAAATGAGCGGTACGAGGCGTTGGACGGCCCGCGTGGTGGTACGAGTGGCAGTCTTCACGGCCGCTACACGTACTCGTCCGTCGGATCCTCGCTGCACTTCGACGACTCGTCCGAGCGGCCATTTCGTAGGCGGTGCGAGGTCGTCCTTCAGTAGTCCGATGGCTCCGACAGCAAGATTCTCCCGTGCCTTTTGCCATTTCGGAAGTGTCTGCAACTGGCTCAGGTACTCGGTGCGCCAACGCTTCCAAAAGCCTTCCAGGAGTCTGGATATAAGGTTCCATCTCCTTTTTCCAGCATCGTACGTGATTTCTTCACCCGGTTCTGGAACTGCACACAACGAATTAGCGTTGACTAGGTGATTCGGTGTGAGGAAGGAAGGATCATTTGGATCATCGGACAAGGCGGCAAGGGGTCGAGAATTCAAGCAAGCTTCCACTTGACACAGCAAGGTGGAAAGCTCCTCGAAGGTGAGCTTCTGCTCCCCTATCGTGCGTCGCAGATGCCTCTTTGTGGATTTTACTGCCGCTTCCCACAGACCACCGAAATGTGGAGAATACGGCGGTATGAAGCTCCATTCCGTCCCGTCGGCGGCAAGCAACTCCGCTGTTTCCTGGTAGAACGCCGATGCGGCGTTGAACATGCGCTTCAGAAGCTGATCGGCACCTCTGAACGTCGTGGCGTTGTCGCTCAACATTTTTGTGCAGTTTCCTCGCCGAGCTACGAAGCGCTTGAAGGCGGCGATGAAGGAAGCTGAGGACAGATCAGAAACTACATCTAAATGAACTGCCTTGGTGCATAAACACACAAAGACAACAATGTATCCATTAGTGGTTGATCCCTCGCTCTCGTCATGAGCATCGGAATTGGACCAGCGTAATCGACTCCGCTGACCGAAAATGCCCTTGCTGGTTGCACTCGTAGGGCAGGCAGCATTCCCATCTGCTGTTTACCAGTGCGTCCTTGGAGACGAGTGCATGTGACGCAACCTCTGATGGTCCGCTTCACCAAAGGCTTGTCCCGCGGGATCCAGTGGGTGAGCCTGAGCGTCGCCCGCGTCAAGGTCACTCCGCCATGGAGCGTCCGAAGGTGAGCCGACCTTATCAGCAAGGTTGCCAATGGAGACTGTCGGTCAACGATCACAGGGTGCCTTTGATCGAATGCCACCGCTGCGTGGTCCAGTCGTCCTCCCACTCGTAGGACACCTTGACGATCTACAATCGGCCGAAGAGGAACAAGAGGCGAAGTCGATTTGATGCTCTTACCCGTCTCCAGCTCCGCAAGTTCGTCGCCAAAGTCATCCGCTTGGCTCATTCGGTGGACGCTCACCCATGCCTCATCAATCTCGGTAGCGGTCAAGAACCCATGTCGTGGTGTATCGATGGAGCGAGCGTTGTTGACGAAACGTCGCACATACGCTGTCACCCTGACCAACCTCAATATTGACGAGAATCGAAGCGGATCCCAGGGCGACTCGAAAGCTGCTTTCAGGCTAGGACGCTCGCAGGGCTTCGTTTTCCTGACTGTTGTCGTCGTCACCGTCACTCTGCGCTCCGGGGCCTCACTGTCGTCGACCTCATGTGAGCCAGGCCAGTCCTCCTGAGGCCTTGACAACCACGGGGGACCCGTCCACCAGAGATCGTCGTCGACCAATACCTGCGCCGTGATCCCACGCGTGGCAAGATCTGCAGGATTTTCGTGCGTCCTCGTGTGTCGCCATTCAACCTCCGGCAGCAGGCGCTGGATCTCGGCCACCCTATGCGCCACGAACGGTTTCCACCTGGAAGCATGCGATCTTACCCAGGCTAGAACGACAGATGCATCTGTCCACGCGTGCATCGTCACACTGCGAGGCTGCATCGCGTCTCTCACGGCTCTCAGCAATCGGGCCAGCAGAAGAGCGCCACACAGCTCCAGTCTGGGAATGCTCTGAGGTTTTGTTGGAGCGACCTTGGTTTTCGCCATCAATAAGTGCGTCTCGGCCTTTGCACCGGTAACTGGCACCCTTATAAAGATGGCTGCAGAGTAGGCTCTTTGGGATGCGTCGCTGAATCCGTGCAGTTCTACATGGTCGCTGCTCGCCGCACGGTAGCCAATCCATCGCGGAACGGAGATTTGATCGGTCCTCTCCATCTCGCATCTAAGCTGATTCCATCGATCGGCGAGCTGCGCAGACAGTGGCTCATCCCACGACGCTCCAGACAACCAGAGGTCCTGCAGCATGATTTTGGCAGCCACGGTGATCGGAGATAACCAGCCTAGCGGGTCGAAAAGCCTAGCAGTCTCGGACAAAACCAGCCGTTTAGTCCATCGTTGACCTGATGCCGCGGTCATGAGTTTCGGAGCCGCCAGCGACAGCGTATCGCTTGCTGTACTCCATTTGAGGCCCAGTGCTCCTGTCTCCTGATGATGCTGCAACAATTCAACGAAACCGGAGCTCGATGGCAAATAATTTGCCGCCCACTTATCTAACGGGAATCCGCCCGCCGTCAAGATGTCCGTGAGCTGACGTCGAGCCTCTTCTGCATCGTCTGTATCGTCTCCTCCTGCGAGGATATCGTCGACATAGGAGTTCGTTCGGAGCATCGCTGCACCTCGCGGATATCGAGCCTCTTCGTCGTCGGCAAGCTGGAGCAGCACTCTCGTGGCGAGGTACGGAGCAGACGTCGTGCCGTAGGTCACGGTCGTCAAACGGAAATCTCGGACTTCCTCGCTCGGATCCGTCCTCCAGACGATCCTCTGCCAGTCTCGGTCCTCTGGGTGCACCTTAATCTGGCGAAACATTTTTACGATGTCCGTGGAGAAGGCGTGTCGATGGAACCGCCACTTCGTTATGACGGCCCAGAGGTCAGATTGGAGCTTCGGTCCTGCAGCCAGGTAATTATTGAAATTGCTATCTTTGCCTTTGCCTGAAACATAAGAGCCATTAAAAACTACTCTAATTTTCTTCGAAGCTCCATTTTCCCGCCACACGGCGTGATGCGGAAGGTAATTCTCCCCCCCGCCAGTCGAGTGCCGCGAGACTAACTCCATATGCCCGAGCCGTTCGTATTCCTCCAGAAATTCGATATATTTCCGGCGTAGCATCTCGTCCTTCGCTCGTCGTCCTTCAGATGATACGAGCATGCGAACGGCGACAGGTCGCGGAACACCGACATCGGCGCTCGGGGTGGTAACGAACGGCAAGCGCACAACATAGCGCCCTTCATGGTCTCGGCTGTGCGTATCCTGGAAGTATCGTTCGCACGCATCATCCTGAGGCGAGCTTATCGGTTTCGACGATACTTCCTCTAGTTCCCAGAACCTCTGCCAATCATCGCGAGGGTCTCGTGCAGGCTGGACTAGTAAGGATCGCACCCGACGGTTTCCACTGCCATCAGACGTCGTGGAAATAGTTGCACCCATCGGCGCCCAGCCGAAGGGTGTTCGGACAATCGGAGGAGTGCCCATTGGTCCGATTCGATTCTCGAGGAGAAGGTGTCCACACGCATCTGCCCCTAGGAGCAACTCCACCCTATTTGGAGAGCGGAAGTCCTCGTCGGCCAACGGGAGTCCTTGCAGGTGAGTCCATTTCTCGTCGTTGATTTCTACCGCCGGAGTCGGAGCGGTAATTTTTTGCGTCACCAACGCTTTCAACGAGAGTTGGAAGCTGGAATCGCGACCGGAGGCGAGTAAAACGGATACTTCGTGACGTACCGTACCCACGTTTATTTCCTGATATCCCGTTAAGTGTACCTCTACGTTCCGGCGCGGAAGACGTAACACTTGCACGATGTCATCAGTAACGAAGGACGTCTCGGACCCGGGGTCGAGTAACGCGCGCGCATAAACACTGCGCCCGTTCGGGGATTTTAACAGGACGCGCGCGGTGGCCAGCAAAACAACGCGATTCGATCGGAACGTATTCACCGAGCTCGTGCTCGGTCCCGCGATGTTTGCATTTTTTGAGAACGCCTCGTGAAGCGCGGTATGATGATGGCCGTCGCACACCATACACCGATACGAAGACGGGCACTCCGCGAGCAAATGTTTTCCGGAGAGACACGAGACGCACAGTTTCGACTGGTACATGAAGTTCTTTCTTTTCTGAGCGCTAAGGTTTTTAAACTGGCTGCAGCGTCCCAGTTGATGGTCTCCTGAGCACGACGGGCACTTGAGAATAGTTTTGCCTTTCGCGAATGATTCCTTCGTCATTTGGACCGTCATGGCTGTCCTCTTCTCTGACCTTCGCTGCTCCTCTCGTTTGGGAGTCGTCGATGGAGGCTCCGGCTCTGGGTTCGAGGCCAGAGCATGTATTCGTGACTCGAGGAAGTCTCGAATTTCTTCGAATGAAGGCATGATCGTCGGATCCGGGAACATTTTTTCCCATTCCAAGCTAGTGGTCGAATCCAGCTTTCTCACGAGAAGAGTGACGAACCAATCGTCCCACGTCTCGACCGATTTCCTCAACGCGGCCAAGGCATCTCGAGCTTGACAGAATTCGTCGAGTACCCGGGTTAACTCTTCCTTCGTCGCTCGTTTTATGGCTGGGCAATCCAAAATTCTTCCGATGTGCGCTTTGGTCAGAACGCGGATTCCTCCGTAGCGACGTTCGAGCGCCGCCCACGCCGTTGCATAATTGGCACCGGTCAGAGACGTGCGCGCGATGACCTTCGCGGCCTCACCGGTGAGGTTCGCCTTCAAGTATTGCAGGCGTTGAACGTCTCGCAACCGTTTCGCGTTGTGAATCGTGGCACGGAACGAATCACGAAACTCCTCCCACTGAAGTAGATCGCCCGAAAACTTTTCTATGTGAAGGGTCGGTAACCTTGTTCCTCCGTTGCATTCGTGAAAGTCGTCTTCAGCCGAATCGTCTACGGTGACTGGCTTCAAATTCTCCAGTCTTTCCGCTAAGTCAGTCGAACTCTCCAGATAAGTTTCTTCGACTTCATCGAATAGTCCCTTTTTTTTGTAGTCACTGACGTCGAATTCTGCCTTCGATGACATCGCGCGATGATTTTCGGCAAAATCACGCCAGTAGTTGTCCAGCAACGTGGCCCTTTTTTGTAGCGCGATCACTGTGAGCTTCGCGGCCCCCATTTTATCAGTGTTCGCGATAAACCTTTTAATGCGACTAGCTAGATCTTCCTGAGCTCGCGCCCATTCGACGAACGTTTGCGACATCTCGTCGACGGTTAAATTTTAAAACGAGCGGAACAACAACTTGTGTTCGAACGCGAAAAAAAAGAGGGACCTTGCGCGTCTCACGGCAAACGACTTTGCTCGATCGATTCGAACAAGCGGTAACGCTTCGACCGAAGGTCACGGGTTTTTCGAATTCGTAACGGTTCGGTACTCGGCCGAATTCGAGGTTTTTGCGAACGGACTCACGAATTCTATTCGGAGAATTCACTTTTGCTCTCTTCCAGGTGCTTCCTGATTGTCCTCGACGTGGCCTCAGAAGATGCTCGATGCACTCACGGATCACTCGAGGAAACAAGAGGAACGAAGCAACGACGGAACTCACGGTGATGCACAGAATTCTTTGGAATTCTGCGGTGGATCAAACTCAACGGTGGAGTAGAGCAATCGGCGCACTCTAGATCCCGGGTTTCGGCACCAATGTTTTGGATCTTCACTGGTTTCCGTTACGCGGAAACTTGAATTTACGATCCACCGAAATAGCCAACGAATAAAGGCTTTTAAGAAATAAGCGTGTGTTTGGGAGAGCGTTTTAATTTGTTGGTTTGACCACCGTCACTCGCGATACAATTTCGCAATACGACTAGACTTTTAATCTTTCGGTAAGAACAAAAGGATCGAGCACGTGCTGGTTTTATGATTCCGATTATCGTCGCGACGATTCTTAGAACAGAGAGAGCGAGGATCCGACCGATCGTTGTGTATATTGTCGCGGTTCGTTCCCCTCGCCGCGCACCCCGAACTACTCGGTCCGCCCGAAGTGTGCGGGGAGAGAGAGAGAAAAGCAACGACAACGATCGAGTCCTCATTATCGGTACTTTTCGGCAGTTGTCAATACACACTCGCTCAGCACGGTACACCGTGCGAATGTATTCGTGTCTTCGCACAGCGATACCGAACAGCTGATCTGTTTTTACTCGAACAATAAGGTATTTTCAATGATACACTGCATATTACGTTATATTACAAGGTATTTTCAATGATACACTGCATATTACGTTATATCGTAAGGTATTTTCAATGATACACTGCATATTACGTTATATCGTAAGGTATTTTCAATGATACACTGCATATTACGTTATATTATAAGGTATTTTCAATGATACACTGCATATTACGTTATATTATAAGGTATTTTCAATGATACACTGCATATTACGTTATATTATAAGGTATTTTCAATGATACACTGCATATTACGTTATATTATAAGGTATTTTCAGAGATACACTGCATATTACGTTATATTATAAGGTATTTTCAAAGATATACTACAAATTACGATATCTTATAAGGTATTTTCAATGATACACTGCATATTACGTTATATTACATGGTATTTTCAATGATACACTGCATATTACGTTATGTTATAAGGTATTTTCAATAATACACTGCATATTACGTTACATTATAAGGTATTTTCAATGATACACTGCATATTACGTTATATTATAATGTATTTTCAATGATACACTGCATATTACGTTATATTATAAGGTATTTTCAATGATACACTGCATATTACGATATGATATAAGGTATTTTCAATGATACACTGCATATTACGTTATATCGTAAGGTATTTTCAATGATACACTGCATATTACGTTATATTATAAGGTATTTTCAATGATACACTGCATATTACGTTATATTATAAGGTATTTTCAATGATACACTGCATATTACGTTATATTATAAGGTATTTTCAATGATACACTGCATATTACGTTATATTATAAGGTATTTTCAGAGATACACTGCATATTACGTTATATTATAAGGTATTTTCAAAGATATACTACAAATTACGATATCTTATAAGGTATTTTCAATGATACACTGCATATTACGTTATATTACATGGTATTTTCAATGATACACTGCATATTACGTTATGTTATAAGGTATTTTCAATGATACACTGCATATTACGTTATATTATAAGGTATTTTCAATGATAAACTACGATATATTATAAGGTATTTTCAATGATAAACTACGATATATTAGAAGGCATTTTCAATGATACACTGCATATTACGTTATATTAGAAGGTATTTTCAATGATACACTGGATATTACGCTATATTATAAGGTATTTTCAATGATACACTGCATATTACGTTATATTACAAGGTATTTTCAATGATACACTGCATGTTACGTTATATTATAAGGTATTTTCAATGATACACTGCATATTACGATATGATATAAGGTATTTTCAATGATACACTGCATATTACGTTATATCGTAAGGTATTTTCAATGATACACTGCATATTACGTTATATTATAAGGTATTTTCAATGATACACTGCATATTACGTTATATTATAAGGTATTTTCAATGATACACTGCATATTACGTTATATTATAAGGTATTTTCAGAGATACACTGCATATTACGTTATATTATAAGGTATTTTCAAAGATACACTACAAATTACGATATCTTATAAGGTATTTTCAATGATACACTGCATATTACGTAATATTACAAGGTATTTTCAATGATACACTGCATATTACGTTATATCGTAAGGTATTTTCAATGATACACTGCATATTACGTTATATCGTAAGGTATTTTCAATGATACACTGCATATTACGTTATATTATAAGGTATTTTCAATGATACACTGCATATTACGTTATATTATAAGGTATTTTCAATGATACACTGCATATTACGTTATATTATAAGGTATTTTCAATGATACACTGCATATTACGTTATATTATAAGGTATTTTCAGAGATACACTGCATATTACGTTATATTATAAGGTATTTTCAAAGATATACTACAAATTACGATATCTTATAAGGTATTTTCAATGATACACTGCATATTACGTTATATTACATGGTATTTTCAATGATACACTGCATATTACGTTATGTTATAAGGTATTTTCAATGATACACTGCATATTACGTTATATTATAAGGTATTTTCAATGATACACTGCATATTATATTATATTATAATGTATTTTCAATGATACACTGCATATTACGTTATATTATAAGGTATTTTCAATGATACACTGCATATTACGATATGATATAAGGTATTTTCAATGATACACTGCATATTACGTTATATCGTAAGGTATTTTCAATGATACACTGCATATTACGTTATATTATAAGGTATTTTCAATGATACACTGCATATTACGTTATATTATAAGGTATTTTCAATGATACACTGCATATTACGTTATATTATAAGGTATTTTCAATGATACACTGCATATTACGTTATATTATAAGGTATTTTCAGAGATACACTGCATATTACGTTATATTATAAGGTATTTTCAAAGATATACTACAAATTACGATATCTTATAAGGTATTTTCAATGATACACTGCATATTACGTTATATTACATGGTATTTTCAATGATACACTGCATATTACGTTATGTTATAAGGTATTTTCAATGATACACTGCATATTACGTTATATTATAAGGTATTTTCAATGATAAACTACGATATATTATAAGGTATTTTCAATGATAAACTACGATATATTAGAAGGCATTTTCAATGATACACTGCATATTACGTTATATTAGAAGGTATTTTCAATGATACACTGGATATTACGCTATATTATAAGGTATTTTCAATGATACACTGCATATTACGTTATATTACAAGGTATTTTCAATGATACACTGCATGTTACGTTATATTATAAGGTATTTTCAATGATACACTGCATATTACGATATGATATAAGGTATTTTCAATGATACACTGCATATTACGTTATATCGTAAGGTATTTTCAATGATACACTGCATATTACGTTATATTATAAGGTATTTTCAATGATACACTGCATATTACGTTATATTATAAGGTATTTTCAATGATACACTGCATATTACGTTATATTATAAGGTATTTTCAGAGATACACTGCATATTACGATATATTATAAGGTATTTTCAAAGATATACTACAAATTACGATATCTTATAAGGTATTTTCAATGATACACTGCATATTACGTTATATTACATGGTATTTTCAATGATACACTGCATATTACGTTATATTATAAGGTATTTTCAATGATACACTGCATATTACGTTATATTATAAGGTATTTTCAATGATAAACTACGATATATTATAAGGTATTTTCAATGATAAACTACGATATATTAGAAGGCATTTTCAATGATACACTGCATATTACGTTATATTAGAAGGTATTTTCAATGATACACTGGATATTACGCTATATTATAAGGTATTTTCAATGATACACTGCATATTACGTTATATTGCAAGGTATTTTCAATGATACACTGCATGTTACGTTATATTATAAGGTATTTTCAATGATACACTGCATATTACGTTATATTATAATGTATTTTCAATGATACACTGCATATTACGTTATATTATAATGTATTTTCAATGATACACTGCATATTACGTTATATTATAAGGTATTTTCAATGATACACTGGATATTACGCTATATTAGAAGGTATTTTCAATGATACACTGCATATTACGTTATATTATAATGTATTTTCAATGATACACTGCATATTACGCTATATTACAAGGTATTTTCAATGATATACTGCATATTACGCTATATTATAAGGTATTTTCAATGATACACTGCATATTACGCTATATTATAAGGTATTTTCAATGATATACTGCATATTACGCTATATTATAAGGTATTTTCAATGATACACTGCATATTACGTTATATTATAAGGTATTTACAATGATACACTGCATATTACGTTATATTACAAGGTATTTTCAATGATACACTGCATATTACGTTATATTAGAAGGTATTTTCAATGATACACTGCATGTTACGTTATATTATAAGGTATTTTCAATGATACACTGCATATTACGTTATATTACAAGGTATTTTCAATGATACACTGCATGTTACGTTATATTATAAGGTATTTTCAATGATACACTGCATATTACTTTATATTACAAGGTATTTTCAATGATACACTGCATATTACGATATGATATAAGGTATTTTCAATGATATACTGCATATTACGCTACATTATAAGGTATTTTCAAGGATACACTGCATATTACGTTATATTATAAGGTATTTTCAATGATACACTGCATATTACGTTATATTACAAGGTATTTTCAATGATAAACTACGATATATTAGAAGGTATTTTCAATGATACACTACATATTACGTTATATTATAAGGTATTTTCAATGATACACTGCATGTTACGTTATATTATAAGGTATTTTCAATGATACACTGCATATTACGTTATATTATAAGGTATTTTCAATGATACACTGCATATTACGTTATATTATAATGTATTTTCAATGATACACTGCATATTACGTTATATTATAATGTATTTTCAATGATACACTGCATATTACGTTATATTATAAGGTATTTTCAATGATACACTGGATATTACGCTATATTAGAAGGTATTTTCAATGATACACTGCATATTACGTTATATTATAAGGTATTTTCAATGATACACTGCATATTACGCTATATTATAAGGTATTTTCAATGATATACTGCATATTACGCTATATTATAAGGTATTTTCAATGATACACTGCATATTACGCTATATTATAAGGTATTTTCAATGATATACTGCATATTACGCTATATTATAAGGTATTTTCAATGATACACTGCATATTACGTTATATTATAAGGTATTTACAATGATACACTGCATATTACGTTATATTACAAGGTATTTTCAATGATACACTGCATATTACGTTATATTGTAAGGTATTTTCAATGATACACTGCATATTACGTTATATTATAAGGTATTTTCAATGATACACTGCATATTACGCTATATTATAAGGTATTTTCAATGATATACTGCATATTACGCTACATTATAAGGTATTTTCAATGATACACTGCATATTACGTTATATTATAAGGTATTTTCAATGATACACTGCATATTGCGTTATATTACAAGGTATTTTCAATGATAAACTACGATATATTAGAAGGTATTTTCAATGATACACTACATATTACGTTATATTATAAGGTATTTTCAATGATACACTGCATATTACGCTATATTATGAGGTATTTTCAATGATATACTGCATATTACGCTATATTATAAGGTATTTTCAATGATACACTGCATATTACGTTATATTATAAGGTATTTTCAATGATATACTGCATATTACGCTACATTATAAGGTATTTTCAATGATATACTGCATATTACGCTACATTATAAGGTATTTTCAATGATACACTGCATATTACGTTATATTACAAGGTATTTTCAATGATACACTGCATATTACGTTATATTATAAGGTATTTTCAATGATAAACTACGATATATTAGAAGGTATTTTCAATGATACACTACATATTACGTTATATTATAAGGTATTTTCAATGATACACTGCATATTACGCTATATTATAAGGTATTTTCAATGATATACTGCATATTACGCTATATTGTAAGGTATTTTCAATGATACACTGCATATTACGTTATATTATAAGGTATTTTCAATGATACACTGCATATTACGCTATATTATAAGGTATTTTCAATGATATACTGCATATTACGCTACATTATAAGGTATTTTCAATGATACACTGCATATTACGTTATATTATAAGGTATTTTCAATGATACACTGCATGTTACGTTATATTATAAGGTATTTTCAATGATACACTGCATATTACGTAATATTACAAGGTATTTTCAATGATACACTGCATATTACGATATGATATAAGGTATTTTCAATGATACACTGCATATTACGTTATATCGTAAGGTATTTTCAATGATACACTGCATATTACGTTATATTATAAGGTATTTTCAATGATACACTGCATATTACGTTATATTATAAGGTATTTTCAATGATACACTGCATATTACGTTATATTATAAGGTATTTTCAATGATACACTGCATATTACGTTATATTATAAGGTATTTTCAGAGATACACTGCATATTACGTTATATTATAAGGTATTTTCAAATATATACTACAAATTACGATATCTTATAAGGTATTTTCAATGATACACTGCATATTACGTTATATTACATGGTATTTTCAATGATACACTGCATATTACGTTATATTACAAGGTATTTTCAATGATACACTGCATATTACGTTATATTAGAAGGTGAATTTTCAATGATACACTGGATATTACGCTATATTATAAGGTATTTTCAATGATACACTGCATATTACGTTATATTACAAGGTATTTTCAATGATACACTGCATGTTACGTTATATTATAAGGTATTTTCAAAGATACACTGCATATTACGTTATATTACAAGGTATTTTCAATGATACACTGCATGTTACGTTATATTATAAGGTATTTTCAATGATACAGTGCATATTACGTTATATTCTAATGTATTTTCAATGATACACTGCATATTACGTTATATTATAATGTATATTCAATGATACACTGCATATTACGTTATATTATAAGGTATTTTCAATGATACACTGCATATTACGTTATATTATAAGGTATTTTCAGAGATACACTGCATATTACGTTATATTATAAGGTATTTTCAAATATATACTACAAATTACGATATCTTATAAGGTATTTTCAATGATACACTGCATATTACGTTATATTACATGGTATTTTCAATGATACACTGCATATTACGTTATGTTATAAGGTATTTTCAATGATACACTGCATATTACGTTATATTATAAGGTATTTTCAATGATAAACTACGATATATTATAAGGTATTTTCAATGATAAACTACGATATATTAGAAGGCATTTTCAATGATACACTGCATATTACGTTATATTAGAAGGTATTTTCAATGATACACTGGATATTACGCTATATTATAAGGTATTTTCAATGATACACTGCATATTACGTTATATTACAAGGTATTTTCAATGATACACTGCATGTTACGTTATATTATAAGGTATTTTCAATGATACACTGCATATTACGTTATATTATAATGTATTTTCAATGATACACTGCATATTACGTTATATTATAATGTATTTTCAATGATACACTGCATATTACGTTATATTATAAGGTATTTTCAATGATACACTGGATATTACGCTATATTAGAAGGTATTTTCAATGATACACTGCATATTACGTTATATTATAATGTATTTTCAATGATACACTGCATATTACCCTATATTATAAGGTATTTTCAATGATATACTGCATATTACGCTATATTATAAGGTATTTTCAATGATACACTGCATATTACGCTATATTATAAGGTATTTTCAATGATATACTGCATATTACGCTATATTATAAGGTATTTTCAATGATACACTGCATATTACGTTATATTATAAGGTATTTACAATGATACACTGCATATTACGTTATATTACAAGGTATTTTCAATGATACACTGCATATTACGTTATATTAGAAGGTGAATTTTCAATGATACACTGGATATTACGCTATATTATAAGGTATTTTCAATGATACACTGCATATTACGTTATATTACAAGGTATTTTCAATGATACACTGCATGTTACGTTATATTATAAGGTATTTTCAATGATACACTGCATATTACGTTATATTATAATGTATTTTCAATGATACACTGCATATTACGTTATATTATAATGTATTTTCAATGATACACTGCATATTACGTTATATTATAAGGTATTTTCAATGATACACTGGGTATTACGCTATATTAGAAGGTATTTTCAATGATACACTGCATATTACGTTATATTATAATGTATATTCAATGATACACTGCATATTACGTTATATTATAAGGTATTTTCAATGATACACTGCATATTACGCTACATTATAAGGTATTTTCAGAGATACACTGCATATTACGTTATATTATAAGGTATTTTCAAATATATACTACAAATTACGATATCTTATAAGGTATTTTCAATGATACACTGCATATTACGTTATATTACATGGTATTTTCAATGATACACTGCATATTTTCAATGATAAACTACGATATATTATAAGGTATTTTCAATGATAAACTACGATATATTAGAAGGCATTTTCAATGATACACTGCATATTACGTTATATTAGAAGGTATTTTCAATGATACACTGGATATTACGCTATATTATAAGGTATTTTCAATGATACACTGCATATTACGTTATATTACAAGGTATTTTCAATGATACACTGCATGTTACGTTATATTATAAGGTATTTTCAATGATACACTGCATATTACGTTATATTATAATGTATTTTCAATGATACACTGCATATTACGTTATATTATAATGTATTTTCAATGATACACTGCATATTACGTTATATTATAAGGTATTTTCAATGATACACTGGATATTACGCTATATTAGAAGGTATTTTCAATGATACACTGCATATTACGTTATATTATAATGTATTTTCAATGATACACTGCATATTACCCTATATTATAAGGTATTTTCAATGATATACTGCATATTACGCTATATTATAAGGTATTTTCAATGATACACTGCATATTACGCTATATTATAAGGTATTTTCAATGATATACTGCATATTACGCTATATTATAAGGTATTTTCAATGATACACTGCATATTACGTTATATTATAAGGTATTTACAATGATACACTGCATATTACGTTATATTACAAGGTATTTTCAATGATACACTGCATATTACGTTATATTAGAAGGTGAATTTTCAATGATACACTGGATATTACGCTATATTATAAGGTATTTTCAATGATACACTGCATATTACGTTATATTACAAGGTATTTTCAATGATACACTGCATGTTACGTTATATTATAAGGTATTTTCAATGATACACTGCATATTACGTTATATTATAAGGTATTTTCAATGATACACTGCATATTACGTTATATTATAATGTATTTTCAATGATACACTGCATATTACGTTATATTATAAGGTATTTTCAATGATACACTGGGTATTACGCTATATTAGAAGGTATTTTCAATGATACACTGCATATTACGTTATATTATAATGTATTTTCAATGATACTCTGCATATTACGCTATATTATAAGGTATTTTCAATGATATACTGCATATTACGCTACATTATAAGGTATTTTCAATGATACACTGCATATTACGTTATATTATAAGGTATTTTCAATGATACACTGCATATTACGTTATATTACATGGTATTTTCAATGATACACTGCATATTATGTTATATTATAAGGTATTTTCAAAGATACACTACAAATTACGATATATTATAAGACATTTTCAATGATAAACTACGATATATTATAAGGTATTTTCAATGATACACTGCATATTACGTTATATTATAAGGTATTTTCAATGATACACTGCATATTACGTTATATTACAAGGTATTTTCAATGATACACTGCATGTTACGTTATATTATAAGGTATTTTCAATGATACACTGCATATTACGTTATATTATAATGTATTTTCAATGATACACTGCATATTACGTTATATTATAATGTATATTCAATGATACACTGCATATTACGTTATATTATAAGGTATTTTCAATGATACACTGCATATTACGTTATATTATAAGGTATTTTCAATGATACACTGCATATTACGTTATATTACAAGGTATTTTCAATGATACACTGCATGTTACGTTATATTATAAGGTATTTTCAATGATACACTGCATATTACGTTATATTATAATGTATTTTCAATGATACACTGCATATTACGTTATATTATAATGTATATTCAATGATACACTGCATATTACGTTATATTATAAGGTATTTTCAATGATACACTGGATATTACGCTATATTAGAAGGTATTTTCAATGATACACTGCATATTACGTTATATTATAATGTATTTTCAATGATACACTGCATATTACGTTATATTATAAGGTATTTACAATGATACACTGCATATTACGTTATATTACAAGGTATTTTCAATGATACACTGCATATTACGTTATATTAGAAGGTATTTTCAATGATACACTGGATATTACGCTATATTATAAGGTATTTTCAAAGATACACTGCATATTACGTTATATTACAAGGTATTTTCAATGATACACTGCATGTTACGTTATATTATAAGGTATTTTCAATGATACAGTGCATATTACGTTATATTCTAATGTATTTTCAATGATACACTGCATATTACGTTATATTATAATGTATTTTCAATGATACACTGCATATTACGTTATATTACAAGGTATTTTCAATGATACACTGCATGTTACGTTATATTATAAGGTATTTTCAATGATACACTGCATATTACGTTATATTACATGGTATTTTCAATGATACACTGCATATTACGTTATGTTATAAGGTATTTTCAATGATACACTGCATATTACGTTATATTATAAGGTATTTTCAATGATAAACTACGATATATTAGAAGGCATTTTCAATGATACACTGCATATTACGTTATGTTATAAGGTATTTTCAATGATACACTGCATATTACGTTATATTATAAGGTATTTTCAATGATAAACTACGATATATTAGAAGGCATTTTCAATGATACACTGCATATTACGTTATATTAGAAGGTATTTTCAATGATACACTGCATATTACGTTATATTATAAGGTATTTTCAATGATACACTGGATATTACGCTATATTATAAGGTATTTTCAATGATACACTGCATATTACGTTATATTATAAGGTATTTTCAATGATACACTGCATGTTACGTTATATTATAAGGTATTTTCAATGATACACTGCATATTACGTTATATTACAAGGTATTTTCAATGATACACTGCATATTACGATATGATATAAGGTATTTTCAATGATACACTGCATATTACGTTATATCGTAAGGTATTTTCAATGATACACTGCATATTACGTTATATTACAAGGTATTTTCAATGATACACTGCATGTTACGTTATATTATAAGGTATTTTCAATGATACACTGCATATTACGTTATATTATAATGTATTTTCAATGATACACTGCATATTACGTTATATTATAATGTATATTCAATGATACACTGCATATTACGTTATATTATAAGGTATTTTCAATGATACACTGGATATTACGCTATATTAGAAGGTATTTTCAATGATACACTGCATATTACGTTATATTATAATGTATTTTCAATGATACAATGCATATTACGTTATATTATAAGGTATTTACAATGATACACTGCATATTACGTTATATTACAAGGTATTTTCAATGATACACTGCATATTACGTTATATTATAATGTATTTTCAATGATACACTGCATATTACGCTATATTATAATGTATTTTCAATGATACACTGCATATTACGTTATATTACATGGTATTTTCAATGATACACTGCATATTATGTTATATTATAAGGTATTTTCAAAGATACACTACAAATTACGATATATTATAAGACATTTTCAATGATAAACTACGATATATTATAAGGTATTTTCAATGATACACTGCATATTACGTATATTATAAGGTATTTTCAATGATACACTGCATATTACGTTATATTACAAGGTATTTTCAATGATACACTGCATGTTACGTTATATTATAAGGTATTTTCAATGATACACTGCATATTACGTTATATTATAATGTATTTTCAATGATACACTGCATATTACGTTATATTATAATGTATATTCAATGATACACTGCATATTACGTTATATTATAAGGTATTTTCAATGATACACTGGATATTACGCTATATTAGAAGGTATTTTCAATGATACACTGCATATTACGTTATATTATAATGTATTTTCAATGATACACTGCATATTACGCTATATTATAAGGTATTTTCAATGATATACTGCATATTACGCTATATTATAAGGTATTTTCAATGATACACTGCATATTACGCTATATTATAAGGTATTTTCAATGATATACTGCATATTACGCTATATTATAAGGTATTTTCAATGATACACTGCATATTACGTTATATTATAAGGTATTTACAATGATACACTGCATATTACGTTATATTACAAGGTATTTTCAATGATACACTGCATATTACGTTATATTAGAAGGTATTTTCAATGATACACTGGATATTACGCTATATTATAAGGTATTTTCAATGATACACTGCATATTACGTTATATTACAAGGTATTTTCAATGATACACTGCATGTTACGTTATATTATAAGGTATTTTCAAAGATACACTACAAATTACGATATATTATGAGACATTTTCAATGATAAACTACGATATATTATAAGGTATTTTCAATGATACACTGCATATTACGTTATATTATAAGGTATTTTCAATGATACACTGGATATTACGCTATATTAGAAGGTATTTTCAATGATACACTGCATATTACGTTATATTATAATGTATTTTCAATGATACACTGCATATTACGCTATATTATAGGTATTTTCAATGATATACTGCATATTACGCTATATTATAAGGTATTTTCAATGATACACTGCATATTACGCTATATTATAAGGTATTTTCAATGATATACTGCATATTACGCTATATTATAAGGTATTTTCAATGATACACTGCATATTACGTTATATTATAAGGTATTTACAATGATACACTGCATATTACGTTATATTACAAGGTATTTTCAATGATACACTGCATATTACGTTATATTGTAAGGTATTTTCAATGATACACTGCATATTACGTTATATTATAAGGTATTTTCAATGATAAACTACGATATATTAGAAGGCATTTTCAATGATACACTGCATATTACGTTATATTATAAGGTATTTTCAATGATACACTACGATATATTAGAAGGCATTTTCAATGATACACTGCATATTACGTTATGTTATAAGGTATTTTCAATGATACACTGCATGTTACGTTATATTATAAGGTATTTTCAATGATAAACTACGATATATTAGAAGGCATTTTCAATGATACACTGCATATTACGTTATATTATAAGGTATTTTCAATGATACACTGGATATTACGCTATATTAGAAAGTATTTTCAATGATACACTGCATATTACGTTATATTATAATGTATTTTCAATGATACACTGCATATTACGCTATATTATAAGGTATTTTCAATGATATACTGCATATTACGCTATATTATAAGGTATTTTCAATGATACACTGCATATTACGCTATATTATAAGGTATTTTCAATGATATACTGCATATTACGCTATATTATAAGGTATTTTCAATGATACACTGCATATTACGTTATATTATAAGGTATTTACAATGATACACTGCATATTACGTTATATTACAAGGTATTTTCAATGATACACTGCATATTACGTTATATTGTAAGGTATTTTCAATGATACACTGCATATTACGTTATATTATAAGGTATTTTCAATGATACACTGCATATTACGCTATATTATAAGGTATTTTCAATGATATACTGCATATTACGCTACATTATAAGGTATTTTCAATGATACACTGCATATTACGTTATATTATAAGGTATTTTCAATGATACACTGCATATTACGTTATATTACATGGTATTTTCAATGATACACTGCATATTACGTTATGTTATAAGGTATTTTCAATGATACACTGCATATTACGTTATATTATAAGGTATTTTCAATGATAAACTACGATATATTAGAAGGCATTTTCAATGATACACTGCATATTACGTTATGTTATAAGGTATTTTCAATGATACACTGCATATTACGTTATATTATAAGGTATTTTCAATGATAAACTACGATATATTAGAAGGCATTTTCAATGATACACTGCATATTACGTTATATTAGAAGGTATTTTCAATGATACACTGCATATTACGTTATATTATAAGGTATTTTCAATGATACACTGGATATTACGCTATATTATAAGGTATTTTCAATGATACACTGCATATTACGTTATATTATAAGGTATTTTCAATGATACACTGCATGTTACGTTATATTATAAGGTATTTTCAATGATACACTGCATATTACGTTATATTACAAGGTATTTTCAATGATACACTGCATGTTACGTTATATTATAAGGTATTTTCAATGATACACTGCATATTACGTTATATTACAAGGTATTTTCAATGATACACTGCATATTACGATATGATATAAGGTATTTTCAATGATACACTGCATATTACGTTATATCGTAAGGTATTTTCAATGATACACTGCATATTACGTTATATTACAAGGTATTTTCAATGATACACTGCATGTTACGTTATATTATAAGGTATTTTCAATGATACACTGCATATTACGTTATATTATAATGTATTTTCAATGATACACTGCATATTACGTTATATTATAATGTATATTCAATGATACACTGCATATTACGTTATATTATAAGGTATTTTCAATGATACACTGGATATTACGCTATATTAGAAGGTATTTTCAATGATACACTGCATATTACGTTATATTATAATGTATTTTCAATGATACACTGCATATTACGTTATATTACATGGTATTTTCAATGATACACTGCATATTATGTTATATTATAAGGTATTTTCAAAGATACACTACAAATTACGATATATTATAAGACATTTTCAATGATAAACTACGATATATTATAAGGTATTTTCAATGATACACTGCATATTACGTTATATTATAAGGTATTTTCAATGATACACTGCATATTACGTTATATTACAAGGTATTTTCAATGATACACTGCATGTTACGTTATATTATAAGGTATTTTCAATGATACACTGCATATTACGTTATATTATAAGGTATTTTCAATGATAAACTACGATATATTAGAAGGCATTTTCAATGATACACTGCATATTACGTTATATTATAAGGTATTTTCAATGATACACTACGATATAGTAGAAGGCATTTTCAATGATACACTGCATATTACGTTATGTTATAAGGTATTTTCAATGATACACTGCATATTACGTTATATTATAAGGTATTTTCAATGATAAACTACGATATATTAGAAGGCATTTTCAATGATACACTGCATATTACGTTATATTATAAGGTATTTTCAATGATACACTGGATATTACGCTATATTAGAAGGTATTTTCAATGATACACTGCATATTACGTTATATTATAATGTATTTTCAATGATACACTGCATATTACGCTATATTACAAGGTATTTTCAATGATACACTGCATGTTACGTTATATTATAAGGTATTTTCAATGATACACTGCATATTACGTTATATTATAATGTATTTTCAATGATACACTGCATATTACGCTATATTATAAGGTATTTTCAATGATATACTGCATATTACGCTATATTATAAGGTATTTTCAATGATACACTGCATATTACGATATATTATAAGGTATTTTCAATGATATACTGCATATTACGTTATATTATAAGGTATTTTCAATGATACACTGCATATTACGTTATATTATAAGGTATTTACAATGATACACTGCATAATACGTTATATTACAAGGTATTTTCAATGATACACTGCATATTACGTTATATTGTAAGGTATTTTCAATGATACACTGCATATTACGTTATATTATAAGGTATTTTCAATGATACACTGCATATTACGCTATATTATAAGGTATTTTCAATGATATACTGCATATTACGCTACATTATAAGGTATTTTCAATGATACACTGCATATTACGTTATATTATAAAGTATTTTCAATGATACACTGCATATTACGTTATATTATATGGAATTTTCAACGATACACTGCATATTACGTTATGTTATAAGGAATTTTCAATGATACACTGCATATTACGTTATATTATAAGGTATTTTCAATGATAAACTACGATATATTAGAAGGCATTTTCAATGATACACTGCATATTACGTTATGTTATAAGGTATTTTCAATGATACACTGCATATTACGTTATATTATAAGGTATTTTCAATGATACACTACGATATATTAGAAGGCATTTTCAATGATACACTGCATATTACGTTATATTAGAAGGTATTTTCAATGATACACTGCATATTACGTTATATTATAAGGTATTTTCAATGATACACTGGATATTACGCTATATTATAAGGTATTTTCAATGGTACACTGCATATTACGTTATATTATAAGGTATTTTCAATGATACACTGCATGTTACGTTATATTATAAGGTATTTTCAATGATACACTGCATATTACGTTATATTACAAGGTATTTTCAATGATACACTGCATGTTACGTTATATTATAAGGTATTTTCAATGATACACTGCATATTACGTTATATTATAAGGTATTTTCAATGATACACTGCATATTACGATATGATATAAGGTATTTTCAATGATACACTGCATATTACGTTATATCGTAAGGTATTTTCAATGATACACTGCATATTACGTTATATTACAAGGTATTTTCAATGATACACTGCATGTTACGTTATATTATAAGGTATTTTCAATGATACACTGCATATTACGTTATATTATAATGTATTTTCAATGATACACTGCATATTACGTTATATTATAATGTATATTCAATGATACACTGCATATTACGTTATATTATAAGGTATTTTCAATGATACACTGGATATTACGCTATATTAGAAGGTATTTTCAATGATACACTGCATATTACGTTATATTATAATGTATTTTCAATGATACACTGCATATTACGCTATATTATAAGGTATTTTCAATGATATACTGCATATTACGCTATATTATAAGGTATTTTCAATGATACACTGCATATTACGCTATATTATAAGGTATTTTCAATGATACACTGCATATTACGTTATATTATAAGGTATTTTCAATGATACACTGCATATTACGTTATATTATAAGGTATTTTCAATGATACACTGCATATTACGTTATATTACAAGGTATTTTCAATGATACACTGCATATTACGTTATATTGTAAGGTATTTTCAATGATACACTGCATATTACGTTATATTATAAGGTATTTTCAATGATAAACTACGATATATTAGAAGGCATTTTCAATGATACACTGCATATTACGTTATATTATAAGGTATTTTCAATGATACACTACGATATATTAGAAGGCATTTTCAATGATACACTGCATATTACGTTATGTTATAAGGTATTTTCAATGATACACTGCATATTACGTTATATTATAAGGTATTTTCAATGATAAACTACGATATATTAGAAGGCATTTTCAATGATACACTGCATATTACGTTATATTATAAGGTATTTTCAATGATACACTGGATATTACGCTATATTAGAAGGTATTTTCAATGATACACTGCATATTACGTTATATTATAATGTATTTTCAATGATACACTGCATATTACGCTATATTATAAGGTATTTTCAATGATATACTGCATATTACGCTATATTATAAGGTATTTTCAATGATACACTGCATATTACGCTATATTATAAGGTATTTTCAATGATATACTGCATATTACGTTATATTATAAGGTATTTTCAATGATACACTGCATATTACGTTATATTATTAGGTATTTACAATGATACACTGCATATTACGTTATATTACAAGGTATTTTCAATGATACACTGCATATTACGTTATATTGTAAGGTATTTTCAATGATACACTGCATATTACGTTATATTATAAGGTATTTTCAATGATACACTGCATATTACGCTATATTATAAGGTATTTTCAATGATATACTGCATATTACGCTACATTATAAGGTATTTTCAATGATACACTGCATATTACGTTATATTATAAGGTATTTTCAATGATACACTGCATATTACGTTATATTACATGGTATTTTCAATGATACACTGCATATTACGTTATGTTATAAGGTATTTTCAATGATACACTGCATATTACGTTATATTATAAGGTATTTTCAATGATAAACTACGATATATTAGAAGGCATTTTCAATGATACACTGCATATTACGTTATGTTATAAGGTATTTTCAATGATACACTGCATATTACGTTATATTATAAGGTATTTTCAATGATAAACTACGATATATTAGAAGGCATTTTCAATGATACACTGCATATTACGTTATATTAGAAGGTATTTTCAATGATACACTGCATATTACGTTATATTATAAGGTATTTTCAATGATACACTGGATATTACGCTATATTATAAGGTATTTTCAATGATACACTGCATATTACGTTATATTATAAGGTATTTTCAATGATACACTGCATGTTACGTTATATTATAAGGTATTTTCAATGATACACTGCATATTACGTTATATTACAAGGTATTTTCAATGATACACTGCATGTTACGTTATATTATAAGGTATTTTCAATGATACACTGCATATTACGTTATATTACAAGGTATTTTCAATGATACACTGCATATTACGATATGATATAAGGTATTTTCAATGATACACTGCATATTACGTTATATCGTAAGGTATTTTCAATGATACACTGCATATTACGTTATATTACAAGGTATTTTCAATGATACACTGCATGTTACGTTATATTATAAGGTATTTTCAATGATACACTGCATATTACGTTATATTATAATGTATTTTCAATGATACACTGCATATTACGTTATATTATAATGTATATTCAATGATACACTGCATATTACGTTATATTATAAGGTATTTTCAATGATACACTGGATATTACGCTATATTAGAAGGTATTTTCAATGATACACTGCATATTACGTTATATTATAATGTATTTTCAATGATACACTGCATATTACGTTATATTACATGGTATTTTCAATGATACACTGCATATTATGTTATATTATAAGGTATTTTCAAAGATACACTACAAATTACGATATATTATAAGACATTTTCAATGATAAACTACGATATATTAGAAGGTATTTTCAATGATACACTGCATATTACGTTATATTATAAGGTATTTTCAATGATACACTGCATATTACGTTATATTACAAGGTATTTTCAATGATACACTGCATGTTACGTTATATTATAAGGTATTTTCAATGATACACTGCATATTACGTTATATTATAAGGTATTTTCAATGATAAACTACGATATATTAGAAGGCATTTTCAATGATACACTGCATATTACGTTATATTATAAGGTATTTTCAATGATAAACTACGATATATTAGAAGGCATTTTCAATGATACACTGCATATTACGTTATGTTATAAGGTATTTTCAATGATACACTGCATATTACGTTATATTATAAGGTATTTTCAATGATAAACTACGATATATTAGAAGGCATTTTCAATGATACACTGCATATTACGTTATATTATAAGGTATTTTCAATGATATACTGCATATTACGCTATATTATAAGGTATTTTCAATGATACACTGCATATTACGCTATATTATAAGGTATTTTCAATGATATACTGCATATTACGCTATATTATAAGGTATTTTCAATGATACACTGCATATTACGTTATATTATAAGGTATTTTCAATGATACACTGCATATTACGTTATATTACAAGGTATTTTCAATGATACACTGCATATTACGTTATATTGTAAGGTATTTTCAATGATACACTGCATATTACGTTATATTATAAGGTATTTTCAATGATACACTGCATATTACGTTATATTATAAGGTATTTTCAATGATATACTGCATATTACGCTACATTATAAGGTATTTTCAATGATACACTGCATATTACGTTATATTATAAGGTATTTTCAATGATACACTGCATATTACGTTATATTATATGGAATTTTCAACGATACACTGCATATTACGTTATGTTATAAGGTATTTTCAATGATACACTGCATATTACGTTATATTATAAGGTATTTTCAATGATAAACTACGATATATTAGAAGGCATTTTCAATGATACACTGCATATTACGTTATGTTATAAGGTATTTTCAATGATACACTGCATATTACGTTATATTATAAGGTATTTTCAATGATAAACTACGATATATTAGAAGGCATTTTCAATGATACACTGCATATTACGTTATATTAGAAGGTATTTTCAATGATACACTGCATATTACGTTATATTATAAGGTATTTTCAATGATACACTGGATATTACGCTATATTATAAGGTATTTTCAATGATACACTGCATATTACGTTATATTATAAGGTATTTTCAATGATACACTGCATGTTACGTTATATTATAAGGTATTTTCAATGATACACTGCATATTACGTTATATTACAAGGTATTTTCAATGATACACTGCATGTTACGTTATATTATAAGGTATTTTCAATGATACACTGCATATTACGTTATATTATAAGGTATTTTCAATGATACACTGCATATTACGATATGATATAAGGTATTTTCATTGATACACTGCATATTACGTTATATCGTAAAGTATTTTCAATGATACACTGCATATTACGTTATATTACATGGTATTTTCAATGATACACTGCATATTACGTTATATCATAAGGTATTTTCAATGATATACTGCATATTACGTTATATTATAAGGTATTTTCAATGATACACTGCATATTACGTTATATTATAATGTATATTCAATGATACACTGCATATTACGATATATTATAAGGTATTTTCAATGATACACTGCATATTACGCCATATTATAAGGTATTTTCAATGATACACTGCATATTACGTTATATTATAATGTATTTTCAATGATACACTGCATATTACGTTATATTATAAGGTATTTACGATGATACACTGCATATTACGTTATATTATAAGGTATTTTCAATGATACACTGCATATTACGTTATATTATAAGGTATTTTCAATGATACACTGCATATTACGCTATATTATAAGGTATTTTCAATGATATACTGCATATTACGCTATATTATAAGGTATTTTCAATGATACACTGCATATTACGCTATATTATAAGGTATTTTCAATGATATACTGCATATTACGCTATATTATAAGGTATTTTCAATGATACACTGCATATTACGTTATATTATAAGGTATTTACAATGATACACTGCATATTACGTTATATTACAAGGTATTTTCAATGATACACTGCATGTTACGTTATATTATAAGGTATTTTCAATGATACACTGCATGTTACGTTATATTATAAGGTATTTTCAATGATACACTGCATATTACGTTATATTATAATGTATATTCAATGATACACTGCATATTACGTTATATTATAAGGTATTTTCAATGATACACTGGATATTACGCTATATTAGAAGGTATTTTCAATGATACACTGCATATTACGTTATATTATAATGTATTTTCAATGATACACTGCATATTACGTTATATTACATGGTATTTTCAATGATACACTGCATATTATGTTATATTATAAGGTATTTTCAATGATACACTGCATATTACGTTATATTACAAGGTATTTTCAATGATACACTGCATGTTACGTTATATTATAAGGTATTTTCAATGATACACTGCATATTACGTTATATTACAAGGTATTTTCAATGATACACTGCATATTACGATATGATATAAGGTATTTTCAATGATACACTGCATATTACGTTATATCGTAAGGTATTTTCAATGATACACTGCATATTACGTTATATTACAAGGTATTTTCAATGATACACTGCATGTTACGCTATATTATAAGGTATTTTCAATGATACACTGCATATTACGTTATATTATAATGTATTTTCAATGATACACTGCATATTACGTTATATTATAATGTATATTCAATGATACACTGCATATTACGTTATATTATAAGGTATTTTCAATGATACACTGCATATTACGCTATATTATAAGGTATTTTCAATGATACACTGCATATTACGTTATTTTATAATGTATTTTCAATGATACACTGCATATTACGTTATATTATAAGGTATTTACGATGATACACTGCATATTACGTTATATTACAAGGTATTTTCAATGATACACTGCATATTACGTTATATTATAATGTATTTTCAATGATACACTGCATATTACGCTATATTATAAGGTATTTTCAATGATATACTGCATATTACGCTATATTATAAGGTATTTTCAATGATACACTGCATATTACGCTATATTATAAGGTATTTTCAATGATACACTGCATATTACGCTATATTATAAGGTATTTTCAATGATACACTGCATATTACGTTATATTATAAGGTATTTACAATGATACACTGCATATTACGTTATATTACAAGGTATTTTCAATGATACACTGCATGTTACGTTATATTATAAGGTATTTTCAATGATACACTGCATATTACGTTATATTATAATGTATTTTCAATGATACACTGCATATTACGTTATATTATAATGTATATTCAATGATACACTGCATATTACGTTATATTATAAGGTATTTTCAATGATACACTGGATATTACGCTATATTAGAAGGTATTTTCAATGATACACTGCATATTACGTTATATTATAATGTATTTTCAATGATACACTGCATATTACGTTATATTACATGGTATTTTCAATGATACACTGCATATTACGTTATATTATAAGGTATTTTCAAAGATACACTACAAATTACGATATATTATAAGACATTTTCAATGATAAACTACGATATATTATAAGGTATTTTCAATGATACACTGCATATTACGTTATATTATAAGGTATATTCAATGATACACTGCATATTACGTTATATTACAAGGTATTTTCAATGATACACTGCATGTTACGTTATATTATAAGGTATTTTCAATGATACACTGCATATTACGTTATATTATAATGTATTTTCAATGATACACTGCATATTACGTTATATTACAAGGTATTTTCAATGATACACTGCATGTTACGTTATATTATAAGGTATTTTCAATGATACACTGCATATTACGTTATATTATAAGGTATTTTCAATGATAAACTACGATATATTAGAAGGCATTTTCAATGATACACTGCATATTACGTTATATTATAAGGTATTTTCAATGATACACTACGATATATTAGAAGGCATTTTCAATGATACACTGCATATTACGTTATGTTATAAGGTATTTTCAATGATACACTGCATATTACGTTATATTATAAGGTATTTTCAATGATAAACTACGATATATTAGAAGGCATTTTCAATGATACACTGCATATTACGTTATATTATAAGGTATTTTCAATGATACACTGGATATTACGTTATATTAGAAGGTATTTTCAATGATACACTGCATATTACGTTATATTATAATGTATTTTCAATGATACACTGCATATTACGCTATATTATAAGGTATTTTCAATGATATACTGCATATTACGCTATATTATAAGGTATTTTCAATGATACACTGCATATTACGCTATATTATAAGGTATTTTCAATGATATACTGCATATTACGCTATATTATAAGGTATTTTCAATGATACACTGCATATTACGTTATATTATAAGGTATTTACAATGATACACTGCATATTACGTTATATTACAAGGTATTTTCAATGATACACTGCATATTACGTTATATTGTAAGGTATTTTCAATGATACACTGCATATTACGTTATATTATAAGGTATTTTCAATGATACACTGCATATTACGCTATATTATAAGGTATTTTCAATGATATACTGCATATTACGCTACATTATAAGGTATTTTCAATGATACACTGCATATTACGTTATATTATAAGGTATTTTCAATGATACACTGCATATTACGTTATATTACATGGTATTTTCAATGATACACTGCATATTACGTTATGTTATAAGGTATTTTCAATGATACACTGCATATTACGTTATATTATAAGGTATTTTCAATGATAAACTACGATATATTAGAAGGCATTTTCAATGATACACTGCATATTACGTTATGTTATAAGGTATTTTCAATGATACACTGCATATTACGTTATATTATAAGGTATTTTCAATGATAAACTACGATATATTAGAAGGCATTTTCAATGATACACTGCATATTACGTTATATTAGAAGGTATTTTCAATGATACACTGCATATTACGTTATATTATAAGGTATTTTCAATGATACACTGGATATTACGCTATATTATAAGGTATTTTCAATGATACACTGCATATTACGTTATATTATAAGGTATTTTCAATGATACACTGCATGTTACGTTATATTATAAGGTATTTTCAATGATACACTGCATATTACGTTATATTACAAGGTATTTTCAATGATACACTGCATGTTACGTTATATTATAAGGTATTTTCAATGATACACTGCATATTACGTTATATTACAAGGTATTTTCATTGATACACTGCATATTACGATATGATATAAGGTATTTTCAATGATACACTGCATATTACGTTATATCGTAAGGTATTTTCAATGATACACTGCATATTACGTTATATTACAAGGTATTTTCAATGATACACTGCATGTTACGTTATATTATAAGGTATTTTCAATGATACACTGCATATTACGTTATATTATAATGTATTTTCAATGATACACTGCATATTACGTTATATTATAATGTATATTCAATGATACACTGCATATTACGTTATATTATAAGGTATTTTCAATGATACACTGGATATTACGCTATATTAGAAGGTATTTTCAATGATACACTGCATATTACGTTATATTATAATGTATTTTCAATGATACACTGCATATTACGTTATATTATAAGGTATTTACGATGATACACTGCATATTACGATATATTAGAAGGTATTTTCAATGATACACTGCATATTACGTTATATTATAATGTATTTTCAATGATACACTGCATATTACGCTATATTATAAGGTATTTTCAATGATATACTGCATATTACGCTATATTATAAGGTATTTTCAATGATACACTGCATATTACGCTATATTATAAGGTATTTTCAATGATATACTGCATATTACGCTATATTATAAGGTATTTTCAATGATACACTGCATATTACTTTATATTATAAGGTATTTACAATGATACACTGCATATTACGTTATATTACAAGGTATTTTCAATGATACACTGCATGTTACGTTATATTATAAGGTATTTTCAATGATACACTGCATATTACGTTATATTATAATGTATTTTCAATGATACACTGCATATTACGTTATATTATAATGTATATTCAATGATACACTGCATATTACGTTATATTATAAGGTATTTTCAATGATACACTGGATATTACGCTATATTAGAAGGTATTTTCAATGATACACTGCATATTACGTTATATTATAATGTATTTTCAATGATACACTGCATATTACGTTATATTACATGGTATTTTCAATGATACACTGCATATTACGTTATATTATAAGGTATTTTCAAAGATACACTACAAATTACGATATATTATAAGACATTTTCAATGATAAACTACGATATATTATAAGGTATTTTCAATGATACACTGCATATTACGTTATATTATAAGGTATTTTCAATGATACACTGCATATTACGTTATATTACAAGGTATTTTCAATGATACACTGCATGTTACGTTATATTATAAGGTATTTTCAATGATACACTGCATATTACGTTATATTATAATGTATTTTCAATGATACACTGCATATTACGTTATATTATAATGTATATTCAATGATACACTGCATATTACGTTATATTATAAGGTATTTTCAATGATACACTGGATATTACGCTATATTAGAAGGTATTTTCAATGATACACTGCATATTACGTTATATTATAAGGTATTTTCAATGATACACTGGATATTACGCGATATTAGAAGGTATTTTCAATGATACACTGCATATTACGTTATATTATAATGTATTTTCAATGATACACTGCATATTACGCTATATTATAAGGTATTTTCAATGATATACTGCATATTACGCTATATTATAAGGTATTTTCAATGATACACTGCATATTACGCTATATTATAAGGTATTTTCAATGATATACTGCATATTACGCTATATTATAAGGTATTTTCAATGATACACTGCATATTACGTTATATTATAAGGTATTTACAATGATACACTGCATATTACGTTATATTACAAGGTATTTTCAATGATACACTGCATATTACGTTATATTGTAAGGTATTTTCAATGATACACTGCATATTACGTTATATTATAAGGTATTTTCAATGATACACTGCATATTACGCTATATTATAAGGTATTTTCAATGATATACTGCATATTACGCTACATTATAAGGTATTTTCAATGATACACTGCATATTACGTTATATTATAAGGTATTTTCAATGATACACTGCATATTACGTTATATTATAATGTATTTTCAATGATACACTGCATATTATGTTATATTATAAGGTATTTTCAAAGATACACTACAAATTACGATATATTATAAGACATTTTCAATGATAAACTACGATATATTATAAGGTATTTTCAATGATACACTGCATATTACGTTATATTATAATGTATTTTCAATGATACACTGCATATTACGTTATATTATAATGTATTTTCAATGATACACTGCATATTACGCTATATTATAAGGTATTTTCAATGATATACTGCATATTACGCTATATTATAAGGTATTTTCAATGATACACTGCATATTACGCTATATTATAAGGTATTTTCAATGATATACTGCATATTACGCTATATTATAAGGTATTTTCAATGATACACTGCATATTACGTTATATTATAAGGTATTTTCAATGATACACTGCATATTACGCTATATTATAAGGTATTTTCAATGATATACTGCATATTACGCTATATTATAAGGTATTTTCAATGATACACTGCATATTACGTTATATTATAAGGTATTTACAATGATACACTGCATATTACGTTATATTACAAGGTATTTTCAATGATACACTGCATATTACGTTATATTGTAAGGTATTTTCAATGATACACTGCATATTACGTTATATTATAAGGTATTTTCAATGATACACTGCATATTACGCTATATTATAAGGTATTTTCAATGATATACTGCATATTACGCTACATTATAAGGTATTTTCAATGATACACTGCATATTACGCTATATTATAAGGTATTTTCAATGATATACTGCATATTACGCTATATTATAATGTATTTTCAATGATACACTGCATATTACGCTATATTATAAGGTATTTTCAATGATATACTGCATATTACGCTATATTATAAGGTATTTTCAATGATACACTGCATATTACGCTATATTATAAGGTATTTTCAATGATACACTGCATATTACGTTATATTATAAGGTATTTTCAATGATACACTGCATATTACGTTATATTATAAGGTATTTACAATGATACACTGCATATTACGTTATATTACAAGGTATTTTCAATGATACACTGCATATTACGTTATATTAGAAGGTATTTTCAATGATACACTGGATATTACGCTATATTATAAGGTATTTTCAATGATACACTGCATATTACGTTATATTACAAGGTATTTTCAATGATACACTGCATGTTACGTTATATTATAAGGTATTTTCAAAGATACACTACAAATTACGATATATTATGAGACATTTTCAATGATAAACTACGATATATTATAAGGTATTTTCAATGATACACTGCATATTACGTTATATTATAAGGTATTTTCAATGATACACTGGATATTACGCGATATTAGAAGGTATTTTCAATGATACACTGCATATTACGTTATATTATAATGTATTTTCAATGATACACTGCATATTACGCTATATTATAAGGTATTTTCAATGATATACTGCATATTACGCTATATTATAAGGTATTTTCAATGATACACTGCATATTACGCTATATTATAAGGTATTTTCAATGATATACTGCATATTACGCTATATTATAAGGTATTTTCAATGATACACTGCATATTACGTTATATTATAAGGTATTTACAATGATACACTGCATATTACGTTATATTACAAGGTATTTTCAATGATACACTGCATATTACGTTATATTGTAAGGTATTTTCAATGATACACTGCATATTACGTTATATTATAAGGTATTTTCAATGATACACTGCATATTACGCTATATTATAAGGTATTTTCAATGATATACTGCATATTACGCTACATTATAAGGTATTTTCAATGATACACTGCATATTACGTTATATTATAAGGTATTTTCAATGATACACTGCATATTACGTTATATTAAATGGTATTTTCAATGATACACTGCATATTATGTTATATTATAAGGTATTTTCAAAGATACACTACAAATTACGATATATTATAAGACATTTTCAATGATAAACTACGATATATTATAAGGTATTTTCAATGATACACTGCATATTACGTTATATTATAATGTATTTTCAATGATACACTGCATATTACGTTATATTATAATGTATTTTCAATGATACACTGCATATTACGTTATATTATAAGGTATTTTCAATGATACACTGGATATTACGCTATATTAGAAGGTATTTTCAATGATACACTGCATATTACGTTATATTATAATGTATTTTCAATGATACACTGCATATTACGCTATATTATAAGGTATTTTCAATGATATACTGCATATTACGCTATATTATAAGGTATTTTCAATGATACACTGCATATTACGCTATATTATAAGGTATTTTCAATGATATACTGCATATTACGCTATATTATAAGGTATTTTCAATGATACACTGCATATTACGTTATATTATAAGGTATTTACAATGATACACTGCATATTACGTTATATTACAAGGTATTTTCAATGATACACTGCATATTACGTTATATTGTAAGGTATTTTCAATGATACACTGCATATTACGTTATATTATAAGGTATTTTCAATGATACACTGCATATTACGCTATATTATAAGGTATTTTCAATGATATACTGCATATTACGCTACATTATAAGGTATTTTCAATGATACACTGCATATTACGCTATATTATAAGGTATTTTCAATGATATACTGCATATTACGCTATATTATAAGGTATTTTCAATGATACACTGCATATTACGCTATATTATAAGGTATTTTCAATGATATACTGCATATTACGCTATATTATAAGGTATTTTCAATGATACACTGCATGTTACGTTATATTATAAGGTATTTTCAAAGATACACTACAAATTACGATATATTATGAGACATTTTCAATGATAAACTACGATATATTATAAGGTATTTTCAATGATACACTGCATATTACGTTATATTATAATGTATTTTCAATGATACACTGCATATTACGCTATATTATAAGGTATTTTCAATGATATACTGCATATTACGCTATATTATAAGGTATTTTCAATGATACACTGCATATTACGCTATATTATAAGGTATTTTCAATGATATACTGCATATTACGCTATATTATAAGGTATTTTCAATGATACACTGCATATTACGTTATATTATAAGGTATTTACAATGATACACTGCATATTACGTTATATTACAAGGTATTTTCAATGATACACTGCATATTACGTTATATTATAATGTATTTTCAATGATACACTGCATATTACGCTATATTATAAGGTATTTTCAATGATATACTGCATATTACGCTATATTATAAGGTATTTTCAATGATACACTGCATATTACGTTATATTGTAAGGTATTTTCAATGATACACTGCATATTACGTTATATTATAAGGTATTTTCAATGATACACTGCATATTACGCTATATTATAAGGTATTTTCAATGATATACTGCATATTACGCTACATTATAAGGTATTTTCAATGATACACTGCATATTACGCTATATTATAAGGTATTTTCAATGATATACTGCATATTACGCTATATTATAAGGTATTTTCAATGATACACTGCATATTACGCTATATTATAAGGTATTTTCAATGATATACTGCATATTACGCTATATTATAAGGTATTTTCAATGATACACTGCATATTACGCTATATTATAAGGTATTTTCAATGATATACTGCATATTACGCTATATTATAAGGTATTTTCAATGATATACTGCATATTACGCTATATTATAAGGTATTTTCAATGATACACTGCATATTACGTTATATTATAAGGTATTTACAATGATACACTGCATATTACGTTATATTACAAGGTATTTTCAATGATACACTGCATATTACGTTATATTATAATGTATTTTCAATGATACACTGCATATTACGCTATATTATAAGGTATTTTCAATGATATACTGCATATTACGCTATATTATAAGGTATTTTCAATGATACACTGCATATTACGTTATATTGTAAGGTATTTTCAATGATACACTGCATATTACGTTATATTATAAGGTATTTTCAATGATACACTGCATATTACGCTATATTATAAGGTATTTTCAATGATATACTGCATATTACGCTACATTATAAGGTATTTTCAATGATACACTGCATATTACGCTATATTATAAGGTATTTTCAATGATATACTGCATATTACGCTATATTATAAGGTATTTTCAATGATACACTGCATATTACGCTATATTATAAGGTATTTTCAATGATATACTGCATATTACGCTATATTATAAGGTATTTTCAATGATACACTGCATGTTACGTTATATTATAAGGTATTTTCAAAGATACACTACAAATTACGATATATTATGAGACATTTTCAATGATAAACTACGATATATTATAAGGTATTTTCAATGATACACTGCATATTACGTTATATTATAATGTATTTTCAATGATACACTGCATATTACGCTATATTATAAGGTATTTTCAATGATATACTGCATATTACGCTATATTATAAGGTATTTTCAATGATACACTGCATATTACGCTATATTATAAGGTATTTTCAATGATATACTGCATATTACGCTATATTATAAGGTATTTTCAATGATACACTGCATATTACGTTATATTATAAGGTATTTACAATGATACACTGCATATTACGTTATATTACAAGGTATTTTCAATGATACACTGCATATTACGTTATATTGTAAGGTATTTTCAATGATACACTGCATATTACGTTATATTATAAGGTATTTTCAATGATACACTGCATATTACGCTATATTATAAGGTATTTTCAATGATATACTGCATATTACGCTACATTATAAGGTATTTTCAATGATACACTGCATATTACGTTATATTATAAGGTATTTTCAATGATACACTGCATATTACGTTATATTACATGGTATTTTCAATGATACACTGCATATTACGTTATGTTATAAGGTATTTTCAATGATACACTGCATATTACGTTATATTATAAGGTATTTTCAATGATAAACTACGATATATTAGAAGGCATTTTCAATGATACACTGCATATTACGTTATATTATAATGTATTTTCAATGATACACTGCATATTACGCTATATTATAAGGTATTTTCAATGATATACTGCATATTACGCTATATTATAAGGTATTTTCAATGATATACTGCATATTACGCTATATTATAAGGTATTTTCAATGATATACTGCATATTACGCTATATTATAAGGTATTTTCAATGATACACTGCATATTACGTTATATTATAAGGTATTTTCAATGATAAACTACGATATATTAGAAGGTATTTTCAATGATACACTGCATATTACGTTATATTATAAGGTATTTTCAATGATACACTGCATATTACGCTATATTATAAGGTATTTTCAATGATATACTGCATATTACGCTATATTATAAGGTATTTTCAATGATACACTGCATATTACGTTATATTATAAGGTATTTTCAATGATACACTGCATATTACGTTATATTACATGGTATTTTCAATGATACACTGCATATTACGTTATATTATAAGGTATTTTCAATGATACACTGCATATTACGTTCTATTATAAGGTATTTTCAATGATAAACTACGATATATTAGAAGGCATTTTCAATGATACACTGCATATTACGTTATATTAGAAGGTATTTTCAATGATACACTGCATATTACGTTATATTATAATGTATTTTCAATGATACACTGCATATTACGTTATATTACAAGGTAATTTCAATGATACACTGCATATTACGATATGATATAAGGTATTTTCAATGATACACTGCATACTACGTTATATCGTAAGGTATTTTCAGTGATACACTGCATATTACGTTATATTATAAGGTATTTTCAATGATAAACTACGATATATTAGAAGGTATTTTCAATGATACACTGCATATTACGTTCTATTATAAGGTATTTTCAATGATAAACTACGATATATTAGAAGGCATTTTCAATGATACACTGCATATTACGTTATATTAGAAGGTATTTTCAATGATACACTGCATATTACGTTATATTATAATGTATTTTCAATGATACACTGCATATTACGTTATATTACAAGGTATTTTCAATGATACACTGCATATTACGATATGATATAAGGTATTTTCAATGATACACTGCATACTACGTTATATCGTAAGGTATTTTCAATGATACACTGCATATTACGTTATATTATAAGGTATTTTCAATGATAAACTACGATATATTAGAAGGTATTTTCAATGATACACTGCATATTACGTTCTATTATAAGGTATTTTCAATGATAAACTACGATATATTAGAAGGCATTTTCAATGATACACTGCATATTACGTTATATTATAAGGTATTTTCAATGATACACTGCATATTACGTTATATTATAATGTATTTTCAATGATACACTGCATATTACGTTATATTACAAGGTATTTTCAATGATACACTGCATATTACGATATGATATAAGGTATTTTCAATGATACACTGCATATTACGTTATATCGTAAGGTATTTTCAATGATACACTGCATATTACGTTATATTATAAGGTATTTTCAATGATAAACTACGATATATTAGAAGGCATTTTCAATGATACACTGCATATTACGTTATATTAGAAGGTATTTTCAATGATACACTGCATATTACGTTATATTATAATGTATTTTTAATGATACACTGCATATTACGTTATATTATAATGTATTTTCAATGTTACACTGCATATTACGATATATTACATGGTATTTTCAATGAAACAATGTATATTACATTATATTATAAGGTATTTTCAATGATACACTGCATGTTACGTTATAGTATAAGGTATTTTCTATGATATACTGCATATTACGCTATATTATAAGGTATTTTCAATGATATACTGCATATTACGCTATATTATAAGGTATTTTCAATGATACACTGCATATTAGGATATGTTATAAGGTATTTTCAATGATACACTGCATATTACGTTATATTATAAGGTATTTTCAATGATACACTGCATATTAGGTTATATTATAAGGTATTTTCAAAGTTACACTGCATATTACGTAATATTACAAGGTATTTTCAATGATACACTGCATATTACGATATGATATAAGGTATTTTCAATGATACACTGCATATTACGTTATATCGTAAGGTATTTTCAATGATACACTGCATATTACGTTATATTATAAGGTATTTTCAATGATACACTGCATATTACGTTATATTATAAGGTATTTTCAATGATACACTGCATATTACGTTATATTAGAAGGTATTTTCAATGATAAACTACGATATATTAGAAGGCATTTTCAATGATACACTGCATATTACGTTATATTAGAAGGTATTTTCAATGATACACTGCATATTACGTTATATTATAATGTATTTTTAATGATACACTGCATATTACGTTATATTATAATGTATTTTCAATGATACACTGCATATTACGATATATTACATGGTATTTTCAATGAAACAATGTATATTACATTATATTATAAGGTATTTTCAATGATACACTGCATGTTACGTTATAGTATAAGGTATTTTCTATGATATACTGCATATTACGCTATATTATAAGGTATTTTCAATGATATACTGCATATTACGCTATATTATAAGGTATTTTCAATGATACACTGCATATTAGGATATGTTATAAGGTATTTTCAATGATACACTGCATATTACGTTATATTATAAGGTATTTTCAATGATACACTGCATATTACGTTATATTATAAGGTATTTTCAAAGTTACACTGCACATTACGTAATATTACAAGGTATTTTCAATGATACACTGCATATTACGATATGATATAAGGTATTTTCAATGATACACTGCATATTACGTTATATCGTAAGGTATTTTCAATGATACACTGCATATTACGTTATATCATAAGGTATTTTCAATGATACACTGCATATTACGTTATATTATAAGGTATTTTCAATGATACACTGCATATTACGTTATATTACAAGGTATTTTCAATGATACACTGCATGTTACGTTATATTATAAGGTATTTTCAATGATACACTGCATATTACGTTATATTATAATGTATTTTCAATGATACACTGCATATTACGTTATATTATAAGGTATTTTCAATGATACACTGCATATTACGTTATATTATAAGGTATTTTCAATGATACACTGGATATTACGCTATATTATAAGGTATTTTCAATGATACACTGCATATTACGTTATATTATAATGTATTTTCAATGATACACTGCATATTACGCTATATTATAAGGTATTTTCAATGATATACTGCATATTACGCTATATTATAAGGTATTTTCAATGATACACTGCATATTACGCTATATTATAAGGTATTTTCAATGATATACTGCATATTACGCTATATTATAAGGTATTTTCAATGATACACTGCATATTACGTTATATTATAAGGTATTTTCAATGATACACTGCATATTACGTTATATTATAATGTATTTTCAATGATACACTGCATATTACGATATATTACATGGTATTTTCAATGAAACAATGTATATTACATTATATTATAAGGTATTTTCAATGATACACTGCATGTTACGTTATAGTATAAGGTATTTTCTATGATATACTGCATATTACGCTATATTATAAGGTATTTTCAATGATATACTGCATATTACGCTATATTATAAGGTATTTTCAATGATGCAGTGGATATTAGGATATGTTATAAGGTATTTTCAATGATACACTGCATATTACGTTATATTATAAGGTATTTTCAATGATACACTGCATATTACGTTATATTATAAGGTATTTTCAAAGTTACACTGCATATTACGTAATATTACAAGGTATTTTCAATGATACACTGCATATTACGATATGATATAAGGTATTTTCAATGATACACTGCATATTACGTTATATCGTAAGGTATTTTCAATGATACACTGCATATTACGTTATATTATAAGGTATTTTCAATGATACACTGCATATTACGTTATATTATAAGGTATTTTCAATGATACACTGCATATTACGTTATATTAGAAGGTATTTTCAATGATACACTGCATATTACGTTATATTACATGGTATTTTCAATGATACACTGCATATTACGTTATGTTATAAGGTATTTTCAATGATACACTGCATATTACGTTATATTATAAGGTATTTTCAATGATAAACTACGATATATTATAAGGTATTTTCAATGATAAACTACGATATATTAGAAGGCATTTTCAATGATACACTGCATATTACGTTATATTAGAAGGTATTTTCAATTATACACTGGATATTACGCTATATTATAAGGTATTTTCAATGATACACTGCATATTACGTTATATTACAAGGTATTTTCAATGATACACTGCATGTTACGTTATATTATAAGGTATTTTCAATGATACACTGCATATTACGTTATATTATAATGTATTTTCAATGATACACTGCATATTACGTTATATTATAATGTATTTTCAATGATACACTGCATATTACGTTATATTATAAGGTATTTTCAATGATACACTGGATATTACGCTATATTAGAAGGTATTTTCAATGATACACTGCATATTACGTTATATTATAATGTATTTTCAATGATACACTGCATATTACGCTATATTATAAGGTATTTTCAATGATATACTGCATATTACGCTATATTATAAGGTATTTTCAATGATACACTGCATATTACGCTATATTATAAGGTATTTTCAATGATATACTGCATATTACGCTATATTATAAGGTATTTTCAATGATACACTGCATATTACGTTATATTATAAGGTATTTACAATGATACACTGCATATTACGTTATATTATAAGGTATTTTCAATGATACACTGCATATTACGCTATATTATAAGGTATTTTCAATGATATACTGCATATTACGCTACATTATAAGGTATTTTCAATGATACACTGCATATTACGTTATATTATAAGGTATTTTCAATGATACACTGCATATTACGTTATATTACAAGGTATTTTCAATGATAAACTACGATATATTAGAAGGTATTTTCAATGATACACTACATATTACGTTATATTATAAGGTATTTTCAATGATACACTCGATATTACGCTATATTATAAGGTATTTTCAATGATACACTGCATATTACGTTATATTACAAGGTATTTTCAATGATACACTGCATGTTACGCTATATTATAAGGTATTTTCAATGATACACTGCATATTACGTTATATTATAATGTATTTTCAATGATACACTGCATATTACGTTATATTATAATGTATTTTCAATGATACACTGCATATTACGTTATATTATCAGGTATTTTCAATGATACACTGGATATTACGCTATATTAGAAGGTATTTTCAATGATACACTGCATATTACGTTATATTATAATGTATTTTCAATGATACACTGCATATTACGCTATATTATAAGGTATTTTCAATGATATACTGCATATTACGCTATATTATAAGGTATTTTCAATGATACACTGCATATTACGCTATATTATAAGGTATTTTCAATGATATACTGCATATTACGCTATATTATAAGGTATTTTCAATGATACACTGCATATTACGTTATATTATAAGGTATTTACAATGATACACTGCATATTACGTTATATTACAAGGTATTTTCAATGATACACTGCATATTACGTTATATTGTAAGGTATTTTCAATGATACACTGCATATTACGTTATATTATAAGGTATTTTCAATGATACACTGCATATTACGTTATATTATAATGTATTTTCAATGATACACTGCATATTACGTTATATTATCAGGTATTTTCAATGATACACTGGATATTACGCTATATTAGAAGGTATTTTCAATGATACACTGCATATTACGCTATATTATAAGGTATTTTCAATGATATACTGCATATTACGCTACATTATAAGGTATTTTCAATGATACACTGCATATTACGTTATATTATAAGGTATTTTCAATGATACACTGCATATTACGTTATATTACAAGGTATTTTCAATGATAAACTACGATATATTAGAAGGTATTTTCAATGATACACTACATATTACGTTATATTATAAGGTATTTTCAATGATACACTCGATATTACGCTATATTATAAGGTATTTTCAATGATACACTGCATATTACGTTATATTACAAGGTATTTTCAATGATACACTGCATGTTACGTTATATTATAAGGTATTTTCAATGATACACTGCATATTACGTTATATTATAATGTATTTTCAATGATACACTGCATATTACGTTATATTATAATGTATTTTCAATGATACACTGCATATTACGTTATATTATCAGGTATTTTCAATGATACACTGGATATTACGCTATATTAGAAGGTATTTTCAATGATACACTGCATATTACGTTATATTATAATGTATTTTCAATGATACACTGCATATTACGCTATATTATAAGGTATTTTCAATGATATACTGCATATTACGCTATATTATAAGGTATTTTCAATGATACACTGCATATTACGCTATATTATAAGGTATTTTCAATGATATACTGCATATTACGCTATATTATAAGGTATTTTCAATGATACACTGCATATTACGTTATATTATAAGGTATTTACAATGATACACTGCATATTACGTTATATTACAAGGTATTTTCAATGATACACTGCATATTACGTTATATTGTAAGGTATTTTCAATGATACACTGCATATTACGTTATATTATAAGGTATTTTCAATGATACACTGCATATTACGCTATATTATAAGGTATTTTCAATGATATACTGCATATTACGCTACATTATAAGGTATTTTCAATGATACACTGCATATTACGTTATATTATAAGGTATTTTCAATGATACACTGCATATTACGTTATATTATAAGGTATTTTCAATGATAAACTACGATATATTAGAAGGTATTTTCAATGATACACTACATATTACGTTATATTATAAGGTATTTTCAATGATACACTGCATATTACGTTATATTACAAGGTATTTTCAATGATAAACTACGATATATTAGAAGGTATTTTCAATGATACACTACATATTACGTTATATTATAAGGTATTTTCAATGATACACTGCATGTTACGTTATATTATAAGGTATTTTCAATGATACACTGCATATTACGTTATATTATAAGGTATTTTCAATGATACACTGCATATTACGTTATATTATAATGTATTTTCAATGATATACTGCATATTACGCTATATTATAAGGTATTTTCAATGATACACTGCATATTACGCTATATTATAAGGTATTTTCAATGATATACTGCATATTACGCTATATTATAAGGTATTTTCAATGATACACTGCATATTACGTTATATTATAAGGTATTTACAATGATACACTGCATATTACGTTATATTACAAGGTATTTTCAATGATACACTGCATATTACGTTATATTATAAGGTATTTTCAATGATACACTGCATATTACGTTATATTATAAGGTATTTTCAATGATACACTGCATATTACGCTATATTATAAGGTATTTTCAATGATATACTGCATATTACGCTACATTATAAGGTATTTTCAATGATACACTGCATATTACGTTATATTATAAGGTATTTTCAATGATACACTGCATATTACGTTATATTACAAGGTATTTTCAATGATAAACTACGATATATTAGAAGGTATTTTCAATGATACACTACATATTACGTTATATTATAAGGTATTTTCAATGATACACTGCATATTACGCTATATTATAAGGTATTTTCAATGATATACTGCATATTACGCTATATTATAAGGTATTTTCAATGATACACTGCATATTACGTTATATTATAAGGTATTTTCAATGATATACTGCATATTACGCTACATTATAAGGTATTTTCAATGATATACTGCATATTACGCTACATTATAAGGTATTTTCAATGATACACTGCATATTACGTTATATTATAAGGTATTTTCAATGATACACTGCATATTACGTTATATTACAAGGTATTTTCAATGATAAACTACGATATATTAGAAGGTATTTTCAATGATACACTACATATTACGTTATATTATAAGGTATTTTCAATGATACACTGCATATTACGCTATATTATAAGGTATTTTCAATGATATACTGCATATTACGTTATATTGTAAGGTATTTTCAATGATACACTGCATATTACGTTATATTATAAGGTATTTTCAATGATACACTGCATATTACGCTATATTATAAGGTATTTTCAATGATATACTGCATATTACGCTACATTATAAGGTATTTTCAATGATACACTGCATATTACGTTATATTATAAGGTATTTTCAATGATACACTACATGTTACGTTATATTATAAGTGTTTTGGATCTTCACTGGTTTCCGTTACGCGGAAACTTGAATTTACGATCCACCGAAATAGCCAACGAATAAAGGCTTTTAAGAAATAAGCGTGTGTTTGGGAGAGCGTTTTAATTTGTTGGTTTGACCACCGTCACTCGCGATACAATTTCGCAATACGACTAGACTTTTAATCTTTCGGTAAGAACAAAAGGATCGAGCACGTGCTGGTTTTATGATTCCGATTATCGTCGCGACGATTCTTAGAACAGAGAGAGCGAGGATCCGACCGATCGTTGTGTATATTGTCGCGGTTCGTTCCCCTCGCCGCGCACCCCGAACTACTCGGTCCGCCCGAAGTGTGCGGGGAGAGAGAGAGAAAAGCAACGACAACGATCGAGTCCTCATTATCGGTACTTTTCGGCAGTTGTCAATGCACACTCGCTCAGCACGGTACACCGTGCGAATGTATTCGTGTCTTCGCACAGCGATACCGAACAGCTGATCTGTTTTTACTCGAACATACCGCCCGCCTCGTTGTCGGGTCGGCAACGAAATAATGCAACGATTTTCGCGACTTTGCGACGTGTGTGTTCAATGTGAGTGATCAAAATCGTTCGGTGATTTTACATGGTTGCAGTGAACAATATCAACAAAATGCAATTCTATCCGTTACGTGCTAAAAGTGAACAATGAAAACAAAACAAAGTGCGCTATATACAACTATATACAATATATACATCGGTCTAGTGCGCGTCAACACGAGTCTCGACGACGTTCAGCGCATCGGTGCACCGCCCGCCGTGAAGAGAGTCAGATTTCTTCGCCTGAGGATTCTTCTGCCGAAATGAGCGGTACGAGGCGTTGGACGGCCCGCGTGGTGGTACGAGTGGCAGTCTTCACGGCCGCTACACGTACTCGTCCGTCGGATCCTCGCTGCACTTCGACGACTCGTCCGAGCGGCCATTTCGTAGGCGGTGCGAGGTCGTCCTTCAGTAGTCCGATGGCTCCGACAGCAAGATTCTCCCGTGCCTTTTGCCATTTCGGAAGTGTCTGCAACTGGCTCAGGTACTCGGTGCGCCAACGCTTCCAAAAGCCTTCCAGGAGTCTGGATATAAGGTTCCATCTCCTTTTTCCAGCATCGTACGTGATTTCTTCACCCGGTTCTGGAACTGCACACAACGAATTAGCGTTGACTAGGTGATTCGGTGTGAGGAAGGAAGGATCATTTGGATCATCGGACAAGGCGGCAAGGGGTCGAGAATTCAAGCAAGCTTCCACTTGACACAGCAAGGTGGAAAGCTCCTCGAAGGTGAGCTTCTGCTCCCCTATCGTGCGTCGCAGATGCCTCTTTGTGGATTTTACTGCCGCTTCCCACAGACCACCGAAATGTGGAGAATACGGCGGTATGAAGCTCCATTCCGTCCCGTCGGCGGCAAGCAACTCCGCTGTTTCCTGGTAGAACGCCGATGCGGCGTTGAACATGCGCTTCAGAAGCTGATCGGCACCTCTGAACGTCGTGGCGTTGTCGCTCAACATTTTTGTGCAGTTTCCTCGCCGAGCTACGAAGCGCTTGAAGGCGGCGATGAAGGAAGCTGAGGACAGATCAGAAACTACATCTAAATGAACTGCCTTGGTGCATAAACACACAAAGACAACAATGTATCCATTAGTGGTTGATCCCTCGCTCTCGTCATGAGCATCGGAATTGGACCAGCGTAATCGACTCCGCTGACCGAAAATGCCCTTGCTGGTTGCACTCGTAGGGCAGGCAGCATTCCCATCTGCTGTTTACCAGTGCGTCCTTGGAGACGAGTGCATGTGACGCAACCTCTGATGGTCCGCTTCACCAAAGGCTTGTCCCGCGGGATCCAGTGGGTGAGCCTGAGCGTCGCCCGCGTCAAGGTCACTCCGCCATGGAGCGTCCGAAGGTGAGCCGACCTTATCAGCAAGGTTGCCAATGGAGACTGTCGGTCAACGATCACAGGGTGCCTTTGATCGAATGCCACCGCTGCGTGGTCCAGTCGTCCTCCCACTCGTAGGACACCTTGACGATCTACAATCGGCCGAAGAGGAACAAGAGGCGAAGTCGATTTGATGCTCTTACCCGTCTCCAGCTCCGCAAGTTCGTCGCCAAAGTCATCCGCTTGGCTCATTCGGTGGACGCTCACCCATGCCTCATCAATCTCGGTAGCGGTCAAGAACCCATGTCGTGGTGTATCGATGGAGCGAGCGTTGTTGACGAAACGTCGCACATACGCTGTCACCCTGACCAACCTCAATATTGACGAGAATCGAAGCGGATCCCAGGGCGACTCGAAAGCTGCTTTCAGGCTAGGACGCTCGCAGGGCTTCGTTTTCCTGACTGTTGTCGTCGTCACCGTCACTCTGCGCTCCGGGGCCTCACTGTCGTCGACCTCATGTGAGCCAGGCCAGTCCTCCTGAGGCCTTGACAACCACGGGGGACCCGTCCACCAGAGATCGTCGTCGACCAATACCTGCGCCGTGATCCCACGCGTGGCAAGATCTGCAGGATTTTCGTGCGTCCTCGTGTGTCGCCATTCAACCTCCGGCAGCAGGCGCTGGATCTCGGCCACCCTATGCGCCACGAACGGTTTCCACCTGGAAGCATGCGATCTTACCCAGGCTAGAACGACAGATGCATCTGTCCACGCGTGCATCGTCACACTGCGAGGCTGCATCGCGTCTCTCACGGCTCTCAGCAATCGGGCCAGCAGAAGAGCGCCACACAGCTCCAGTCTGGGAATGCTCTGAGGTTTTGTTGGAGCGACCTTGGTTTTCGCCATCAATAAGTGCGTCTCGGCCTTTGCACCGGTAACTGGCACCCTTATAAAGATGGCTGCAGAGTAGGCTCTTTGGGATGCGTCGCTGAATCCGTGCAGTTCTACATGGTCGCTGCTCGCCGCACGGTAGCCAATCCATCGCGGAACGGAGATTTGATCGGTCCTCTCCATCTCGCATCTAAGCTGATTCCATCGATCGGCGAGCTGCGCAGACAGTGGCTCATCCCACGACGCTCCAGACAACCAGAGGTCCTGCAGCATGATTTTGGCAGCCACGGTGATCGGAGATAACCAGCCTAGCGGGTCGAAAAGCCTAGCAGTCTCGGACAAAACCAGCCGTTTAGTCCATCGTTGACCTGATGCCGCGGTCATGAGTTTCGGAGCCGCCAGCGACAGCGTATCGCTTGCTGTACTCCATTTGAGGCCCAGTGCTCCTGTCTCCTGATGATGCTGCAACAATTCAACGAAACCGGAGCTCGATGGCAAATAATTTGCCGCCCACTTATCTAACGGGAATCCGCCCGCCGTCAAGATGTCCGTGAGCTGACGTCGAGCCTCTTCTGCATCGTCTGTATCGTCTCCTCCTGCGAGGATATCGTCGACATAGGAGTTCGTTCGGAGCATCGCTGCACCTCGCGGATATCGAGCCTCTTCGTCGTCGGCAAGCTGGAGCAGCACTCTCGTGGCGAGGTACGGAGCAGACGTCGTGCCGTAGGTCACGGTCGTCAAACGGAAATCTCGGACTTCCTCGCTCGGATCCGTCCTCCAGACGATCCTCTGCCAGTCTCGGTCCTCTGGGTGCACCTTAATCTGGCGAAACATTTTTACGATGTCCGTGGAGAAGGCGTGTCGATGGAACCGCCACTTCGTTATGACGGCCCAGAGGTCAGATTGGAGCTTCGGTCCTGCAGCCAGGTAATTATTGAAATTGCTATCTTTGCCTTTGCCTGAAACATAAGAGCCATTAAAAACTACTCTAATTTTCTTCGAAGCTCCATTTTCCCGCCACACGGCGTGATGCGGAAGGTAATTCTCCCCCCCGCCAGTCGAGTGCCGCGAGACTAACTCCATATGCCCGAGCCGTTCGTATTCCTCCAGAAATTCGATATATTTCCGGCGTAGCATCTCGTCCTTCGCTCGTCGTCCTTCAGATGATACGAGCATGCGAACGGCGACAGGTCGCGGAACACCGACATCGGCGCTCGGGGTGGTAACGAACGGCAAGCGCACAACATAGCGCCCTTCATGGTCTCGGCTGTGCGTATCCTGGAAGTATCGTTCGCACGCATCATCCTGAGGCGAGCTTATCGGTTTCGACGATACTTCCTCTAGTTCCCAGAACCTCTGCCAATCATCGCGAGGGTCTCGTGCAGGCTGGACTAGTAAGGATCGCACCCGACGGTTTCCACTGCCATCAGACGTCGTGGAAATAGTTGCACCCATCGGCGCCCAGCCGAAGGGTGTTCGGACAATCGGAGGAGTGCCCATTGGTCCGATTCGATTCTCGAGGAGAAGGTGTCCACACGCATCTGCCCCTAGGAGCAACTCCACCCTATTTGGAGAGCGGAAGTCCTCGTCGGCCAACGGGAGTCCTTGCAGGTGAGTCCATTTCTCGTCGTTGATTTCTACCGCCGGAGTCGGAGCGGTAATTTTTTGCGTCACCAACGCTTTCAACGAGAGTTGGAAGCTGGAATCGCGACCGGAGGCGAGTAAAACGGATACTTCGTGACGTACCGTACCCACGTTTATTTCCTGATATCCCGTTAAGTGTACCTCTACGTTCCGGCGCGGAAGACGTAACACTTGCACGATGTCATCAGTAACGAAGGACGTCTCGGACCCGGGGTCGAGTAACGCGCGCGCATAAACACTGCGCCCGTTCGGGGATTTTAACAGGACGCGCGCGGTGGCCAGCAAAACAACGCGATTCGATCGGAACGTATTCACCGAGCTCGTGCTCGGTCCCGCGATGTTTGCATTTTTTGAGAACGCCTCGTGAAGCGCGGTATGATGATGGCCGTCGCACACCATACACCGATACGAAGACGGGCACTCCGCGAGCAAATGTTTTCCGGAGAGACACGAGACGCACAGTTTCGACTGGTACATGAAGTTCTTTCTTTTCTGAGCGCTAAGGTTTTTAAACTGGCTGCAGCGTCCCAGTTGATGGTCTCCTGAGCACGACGGGCACTTGAGAATAGTTTTGCCTTTCGCGAATGATTCCTTCGTCATTTGGACCGTCATGGCTGTCCTCTTCTCTGACCTTCGCTGCTCCTCTCGTTTGGGAGTCGTCGATGGAGGCTCCGGCTCTGGGTTCGAGGCCAGAGCATGTATTCGTGACTCGAGGAAGTCTCGAATTTCTTCGAATGAAGGCATGATCGTCGGATCCGGGAACATTTTTTCCCATTCCAAGCTAGTGGTCGAATCCAGCTTTCTCACGAGAAGAGTGACGAACCAATCGTCCCACGTCTCGACCGATTTCCTCAACGCGGCCAAGGCATCTCGAGCTTGACAGAATTCGTCGAGTACCCGGGTTAACTCTTCCTTCGTCGCTCGTTTTATGGCTGGGCAATCCAAAATTCTTCCGATGTGCGCTTTGGTCAGAACGCGGATTCCTCCGTAGCGACGTTCGAGCGCCGCCCACGCCGTTGCATAATTGGCACCGGTCAGAGACGTGCGCGCGATGACCTTCGCGGCCTCACCGGTGAGGTTCGCCTTCAAGTATTGCAGGCGTTGAACGTCTCGCAACCGTTTCGCGTTGTGAATCGTGGCACGGAACGAATCACGAAACTCCTCCCACTGAAGTAGATCGCCCGAAAACTTTTCTATGTGAAGGGTCGGTAACCTTGTTCCTCCGTTGCATTCGTGAAAGTCGTCTTCAGCCGAATCGTCTACGGTGACTGGCTTCAAATTCTCCAGTCTTTCCGCTAAGTCAGTCGAACTCTCCAGATAAGTTTCTTCGACTTCATCGAATAGTCCCTTTTTTTTGTAGTCACTGACGTCGAATTCTGCCTTCGATGACATCGCGCGATGATTTTCGGCAAAATCACGCCAGTAGTTGTCCAGCAACGTGGCCCTTTTTTGTAGCGCGATCACTGTGAGCTTCGCGGCCCCCATTTTATCAGTGTTCGCGATAAACCTTTTAATGCGACTAGCTAGATCTTCCTGAGCTCGCGCCCATTCGACGAACGTTTGCGACATCTCGTCGACGGTTAAATTTTAAAACGAGCGGAACAACAACTTGTGTTCGAACGCGAAAAAAAAGAGGGACCTTGCGCGTCTCACGGCAAACGACTTTGCTCGATCGATTCGAACAAGCGGTAACGCTTCGACCGAAGGTCACGGGTTTTTCGAATTCGTAACGGTTCGGTACTCGGCCGAATTCGAGGTTTTTGCGAACGGACTCACGAATTCTATTCGGAGAATTCACTTTTGCTCTCTTCCAGGTGCTTCCTGATTGTCCTCGACGTGGCCTCAGAAGATGCTCGATGCACTCACGGATCACTCGAGGAAACAAGAGGAACGAAGCAACGACGGAACTCACGGTGATGCACAGAATTCTTTGGAATTCTGCGGTGGATCAAACTCAACGGTGGAGTAGAGCAATCGGCGCACTCTAGATCCCGGGTTTCGGCACCAATGTTTTGGATCTTCACTGGTTTCCGTTACGCGGAAACTTGAATTTACGATCCACCGAAATAGCCAACGAATAAAGGCTTTTAAGAAATAAGCGTGTGTTTGGGAGAGCGTTTTAATTTGTTGGTTTGACCACCGTCACTCGCGATACAATTTCGCAATACGACTAGACTTTTAATCTTTCGGTAAGAACAAAAGGATCGAGCACGTGCTGGTTTTATGATTCCGATTATCGTCGCGACGATTCTTAGAACAGAGAGAGCGAGGATCCGACCGATCGTTGTGTATATTGTCGCGGTTCGTTCCCCTCGCCGCGCACCCCGAACTACTCGGTCCGCCCGAAGTGTGCGGGGAGAGAGAGAGAAAAGCAACGACAACGATCGAGTCCTCATTATCGGTACTTTTCGGCAGTTGTCAATACACACTCGCTCAGCACGGTACACCGTGCGAATGTATTCGTGTCTTCGCACAGCGATACCGAACAGCTGATCTGTTTTTACTCGAACAATAAGGTATTTTCAATGATACACTGCATATTACGTTATATTACAAGGTATTTTCAATGATACACTGCATATTACGTTATATCGTAAGGTATTTTCAATGATACACTGCATATTACGTTATATCGTAAGGTATTTTCAATGATACACTGCATATTACGTTATATTATAAGGTATTTTCAATGATACACTGCATATTACGTTATATTATAAGGTATTTTCAATGATACACTGCATATTACGTTATATTATAAGGTATTTTCAATGATACACTGCATATTACGTTATATTATAAGGTATTTTCAGAGATACACTGCATATTACGTTATATTATAAGGTATTTTCAAAGATATACTACAAATTACGATATCTTATAAGGTATTTTCAATGATACACTGCATATTACGTTATATTACATGGTATTTTCAATGATACACTGCATATTACGTTATGTTATAAGGTATTTTCAATAATACACTGCATATTACGTTACATTATAAGGTATTTTCAATGATACACTGCATATTACGTTATATTATAATGTATTTTCAATGATACACTGCATATTACGTTATATTATAAGGTATTTTCAATGATACACTGCATATTACGATATGATATAAGGTATTTTCAATGATACACTGCATATTACGTTATATCGTAAGGTATTTTCAATGATACACTGCATATTACGTTATATTATAAGGTATTTTCAATGATACACTGCATATTACGTTATATTATAAGGTATTTTCAATGATACACTGCATATTACGTTATATTATAAGGTATTTTCAATGATACACTGCATATTACGTTATATTATAAGGTATTTTCAGAGATACACTGCATATTACGTTATATTATAAGGTATTTTCAAAGATATACTACAAATTACGATATCTTATAAGGTATTTTCAATGATACACTGCATATTACGTTATATTACATGGTATTTTCAATGATACACTGCATATTACGTTATATTATAAGGTATTTTCAATGATACACTGCATATTACGTTATATTATAAGGTATTTTCAATGATAAACTACGATATATTATAAGGTATTTTCAATGATAAACTACGATATATTAGAAGGCATTTTCAATGATACACTGCATATTACGTTATATTAGAAGGTATTTTCAATGATACACTGGATATTACGCTATATTATAAGGTATTTTCAATGATACACTGCATATTACGTTATATTACAAGGTATTTTCAATGATACACTGCATGTTACGTTATATTATAAGGTATTTTCAATGATACACTGCATATTACGATATGATATAAGGTATTTTCAATGATACACTGCATATTACGTTATATCGTAAGGTATTTTCAATGATACACTGCATATTACGTTATATTATAAGGTATTTTCAATGATACACTGCATATTACGTTATATTATAAGGTATTTTCAATGATACACTGCATATTACGTTATATTATAAGGTATTTTCAGAGATACACTGCATATTACGTTATATTATAAGGTATTTTCAAAGATATACTACAAATTACGATATATTATAAGGTATTTTCAATGATACACTGCATATTACGTTATATTACAAGGTATTTTCAATGATACACTGCATATTACGTTATATCGTAAGGTATTTTCAATGATACACTGCATATTACGTTATATCGTAAGGTATTTTCAATGATACACTGCATATTACGTTATATTATAAGGTATTTTCAATGATACACTGCATATTACGTTATATTATAAGGTATTTTCAATGATACACTGCATATTACGTTATATTATAAGGTATTTTCAATGATACACTGCATATTACGTTATATTATAAGGTATTTTCAGAGATACACTGCATATTATGTTATATTATAAGGTATTTTCAAAGATATACTACAAATTACGATATCTTATAAGGTATTTTCAATGATACACTGCATATTACGTTATATTACATGGTATTTTCAATGATACACTGCATATTACGTTATGTTATAAGGTATTTTCAATAATACACTGCATATTACGTTACATTATAAGGTATTTTCAATGATACACTGCATATTACGTTATATTATAATGTATTTTCAATGATACACTGCATATTACGTTATATTATAAGGTATTTTCAATGATACACTGCATATTACGATATGATATAAGGTATTTTCAATGATACACTGCATATTACGTTATATCGTAAGGTATTTTCAATGATACACTGCATATTACGTTATATTATAAGGTATTTTCAATGATACACTGCATATTACGTTATATTATAAGGTATTTTCAATGATACACTGCATATTACGTTATATTATAAGGTATTTTCAATGATACACTGCATATTACGTTATATTATAAGGTATTTTCAGAGATACACTGCATATTACGTTATATTATAAGGTATTTTCAAAGATATACTACAAATTACGATATCTTATAAGTTATTTTCAATGATACACTGCATATTACGTTATATTACATGGTATTTTCAATGATACACTGCATATTACGTTATGTTATAAGGTATTTTCAATGATACACTGCATATTACGTTATATTATAAGGTATTTTCAATGATAAACTACGATATATTATAAGGTATTTTCAATGATAAACTACGATATATTAGAAGGCATTTTCAATGATACACTGCATATTACGTTATATTAGAAGGTATTTTCAATGATACACTGGATATTACGCTATATTATAAGGTATTTTCAATGATACACTGCATATTACGTTATATTACAAGGTATTTTCAATGATACACTGCATGTTACGTTATATTATAAGGTATTTTCAATGATACACTGCATATTACGATATGATATAAGGTATTTTCAATGATACACTGCATATTACGTTATATCGTAAGGTATTTTCAATGATACACTGCATATTACGTTATATTATAAGGTATTTTCAATGATACACTGCATATTACGTTATATTATAAGGTATTTTCAATGATACACTGCATATTACGTTATATTATAAGGTATTTTCAGAGATACACTGCATATTACGTTATATTATAAGGTATTTTCAAAGATATACTACAAATTACGATATCTTATAAGGTATTTTCAATGATACACTGCATATTACGTTATATTACATGGTATTTTCAATGATACACTGCATATTACGTTATGTTATAAGGTATTTTCAATGATACACTGCATATTACGTTATATTATAAGGTATTTTCAATGATAAACTACGATATATTATAAGGTATTTTCAATGATAAACTACGATATATTAGAAGGCATTTTCAATGATACACTGCATATTACGTTATATTAGAAGGTATTTTCAATGATACACTGGATATTACGCTATATTATAAGGTATTTTCAATGATACACTGCATATTACGTTATATTGCAAGGTATTTTCAATGATACACTGCATGTTACGTTATATTATAAGGTATTTTCAATGATACACTGCATATTACGTTATATTATAATGTATTTTCAATGATACACTGCATATTACGTTATATTATAATGTATTTTCAATGATACACTGCATATTACGTTATATTATAAGGTATTTTCAATGATACACTGGATATTACGCTATATTAGAAGGTATTTTCAATGATACACTGCATATTACGTTATATTATAATGTATTTTCAATGATACACTGCATATTACGCTATATTACAAGGTATTTTCTATGATATACTGCATATTACGCTATATTATAAGGTATTTTCAATGATACACTGCATATTACGCTATATTATAAGGTATTTTCAATGATATACTGCATATTACGCTATATTATAAGGTATTTTCAATGATACACTGCATATTACGTTATATTATAAGGTATTTACAATGATACACTGCATATTACGTTATATTACAAGGTATTTTCAATGATACACTGCATATTACGTTATATTAGAAGGTATTTTCAATGATACACTGCATGTTACGTTATATTATAAGGTATTTTCAATGATACACTGCATATTACGTTATATTACAAGGTATTTTCAATGATACACTGCATGTTACGTTATATTATAAGGTATTTTCAATGATACACTGCATATTACGTTATATTACAAGGTATTTTCAATGATACACTGCATATTACGATATGATATAAGGTATTTTCAATGATATACTGCATATTACGCTACATTATAAGGTATTTTCAATGATACACTGCATATTACGTTATATTATAAGGTATTTTCAATGATACACTGCATATTACGTTATATTACAAGGTATTTTCAATGATAAACTACGATATATTAGAAGGTATTTTCAATGATACACTACATATTACGTTATATTATAAGGTATTTTCAATGATACACTGCATGTTACGTTATATTATAAGGTATTTTCAATGATACACTGCATATTACGTTATATTATAAGGTATTTTCAATGATACACTGCATATTACGTTATATTATAATGTATTTTCAATGATACACTGCATATTACGTTATATTATAATGTATTTTCAATGATACACTGCATATTACGTTATATTATAAGGTATTTTCAATGATACACTGGATATTACGCTATATTAGAAGGTATTTTCAATGATACACTGCATATTACGTTATATTATAATGTATTTTCAATGATACACTGCATATTACGCTATATTATAAGGTATTTTCAATGATATACTGCATATTACGCTATATTATAAGGTATTTTCAATGATACACTGCATATTACGCTATATTATAAGGTATTTTCAATGATATACTGCATATTACGCTATATTATAAGGTATTTTCAATGATACACTGCATATTACGTTATATTATAAGGTATTTACAATGATACACTGCATATTACGTTATATTACAAGGTATTTTCAATGATACACTGCATATTACGTTATATTGTAAGGTATTTTCAATGATACACTGCATATTACGTTATATTATAAGGTATTTTCAATGATACACTGCATATTACGCTATATTATAAGGTATTTTCAATGATATACTGCATATTACGCTACATTATAAGGTATTTTCAATGATACACTGCATATTACGTTATATTATAAGGTATTTTCAATGATACACTGCATATTGCGTTATATTACAAGGTATTTTCAATGATAAACTACGATATATTAGAAGGTATTTTCAATGATACACTACATATTACGTTATATTATAAGGTATTTTCAATGATATACTGCATATTACGCTATATTATAAGGTATTTTCAATGATACACTGCATATTACGTTATATTATAAGGTATTTTCAATGATATACTGCATATTACGCTACATTATAAGGTATTTTCAATGATATACTGCATATTACGCTACATTATAAGGTATTTTCAATGATACACTGCATATTACGTTATATTATAAGGTATTTTCAATGATACACTGCATATTACGTTATATTACAAGGTATTTTCAATGATAAACTACGATATATTAGAAGGTATTTTCAATGATACACTACATATTACGTTATATTATAAGGTATTTTCAATGATACACTGCATATTACGCTATATTATAAGGTATTTTCAATGATATACTGCATATTACGCTATATTGTAAGGTATTTTCAATGATACACTGCATATTACGTTATATTATAAGGTATTTTCAATGATACACTGCATATTACGCTATATTATAAGGTATTTTCAATGATATACTGCATATTACGCTACATTATAAGGTATTTTCAATGATACACTGCATATTACGTTATATTATAAGGTATTTTCAATGATACACTGCATATTACGTTATATTATAAGGTATTTTCAATGATACACTGCATATTACGTAATATTACAAGGTATTTTCAATGATACACTGCATATTACGATATGATATAAGGTATTTTCAATGATACACTGCATATTACGTTATATCGTAAGGTATTTTCAATGATACACTGCATATTACGTTATATTATAAGGTATTTTCAATGATACACTGCATATTACGTTATATTATAAGGTATTTTCAATGATACACTGCATATTACGTTATATTATAAGGTATTTTCAATGATACACTGCATATTACGTTATATTATAAGGTATTTTCAGAGATACACTGCATATTACGTTATATTATAAGGTATTTTCAAATATATACTACAAATTACGATATCTTATAAGGTATTTTCAATGATACACTGCATATTACGTTATATTACATGGTATTTTCAATGATACACTGCATATTACGTTATATTACAAGGTATTTTCAATGATACACTGCATATTACGTTATATTAGAAGGTGAATTTTCAATGATACACTGGATATTACGCTATATTATAAGGTATTTTCAATGATACACTGCATATTACGTTATATTACAAGGTATTTTCAATGATACACTGCATGTTACGTTATATTATAAGGTATTTTCAATGATACACTGCATATTACGTTATATTATAATGTATTTTCAATGATACACTGCATATTACGTTATATTATAATGTATTTTCAATGATACACTGCATATTACGTTATATTATAAGGTATTTTCAATGATACACTGGGTATTACGCTATATTAGAAGGTATTTTCAATGATACACTGCATATTACGTTATATTATAATGTATTTTCAATGATACTCTGCATATTACGCTATATTATAAGGTATTTTCAATGATATACTGCATATTACGCTACATTATAAGGTATTTTCAATGATACACTGCATATTACGTTATATTATAAGGTATTTTCAATGATACACTGCATATTACGTTATATTACATGGTATTTTCAATGATACACTGCATATTACGTTATATTATAAGGTATTTTCAAAGATACACTACAAATTACGATATATTATAAGACATTTTCAATGATAAACTACGATATATTAGAAGGTATTTTCAATGATACACTGCATATTACGTTATATTATAAGGTATTTTCAATGATACACTGCATATTACGTTATATTACAAGGTATTTTCAATGATACACTGCATGTTACGTTATATTATAAGGTATTTTCAATGATACACTGCATATTACGTTATATTATAATGTATTTTCAATGATACACTGCATATTACGTTATATTATAATGTATATTCAATGATACACTGCATATTACGTTATATTATAAGGTATTTTCAATGATACACTGCATATTACGTTATATTATAAGGTATTTTCAATGATACACTGCATATTACGTTATATTACAAGGTATTTTCAATGATACACTGCATGTTACGTTATATTATAAGGTATTTTCAATGATACACTGCATATTACGTTATATTATAATGTATTTTCAATGATACACTGCATATTACGTTATATTATAATGTATATTCAATGATACACTGCATATTACGTTATATTATAAGGTATTTTCAATGATACACTGGATATTACGCTATATTAGAAGGTATTTTCAATGATACACTGCATATTACGTTATATTATAATGTATTTTCAATGATACACTGCATATTACGTTATATTATAAGGTATTTACAATGATACACTGCATATTACGATATATTATAAGGTATTTTCAAAGATACACTGCATATTACGATATATTAGAAGGTATTTTCAATGATACACTGGATATTACGCTATATTATAAGGTATTTTCAAAGATACACTGCATATTACGTTATATTACAAGGTATTTTCAATGATACACTGCATGTTACGTTATATTATAAGGTATTTTCAATGATACAGTGCATATTACGTTATATTCTAATGTATTTTCAATGATACACTGCATATTACGTTATATTATAATGTATATTCAATGATACACTGCATATTACGTTATATTATAAGGTATTTTCAATGATACACTGCATATTACGTTATATTATAAGGTATTTTCAGAGATACACTGCATATTACGTTATATTATAAGGTATTTTCAAATATATACTACAAATTACGATATCTTATAAGGTATTTTCAATGATACACTGCATATTACGTTATATTACATGGTATTTTCAATGATACACTGCATATTACGTTATGTTATAAGGTATTTTCAATGATACACTGCATATTACGTTATATTATAAGGTATTTTCAATGATAAACTACGATATATTATAAGGTATTTTCAATGATAAACTACGATATATTAGAAGGCATTTTCAATGATACACTGCATATTACGTTATATTAGAAGGTATTTTCAATGATACACTGGATATTACGCTATATTATAAGGTATTTTCAATGATACACTGCATATTACGTTATATTACAAGGTATTTTCAATGATACACTGCATGTTACGTTATATTATAAGGTATTTTCAATGATACACTGCATATTACGTTATATTATAATGTATTTTCAATGATACACTGCATATTACGTTATATTATAATGTATTTTCAATGATACACTGCATATTACGTTATATTATAAGGTATTTTCAATGATACACTGGATATTACGCTATATTAGAAGGTATTTTCAATGATACACTGCATATTACGTTATATTATAATGTATTTTCAATGATACACTGCATATTACCCTATATTATAAGGTATTTTCAATGATATACTGCATATTACGCTATATTATAAGGTATTTTCAATGATACACTGCATATTACGCTATATTATAAGGTATTTTCAATGATATACTGCATATTACGCTATATTATAAGGTATTTTCAATGATACACTGCATATTACGTTATATTACAAGGTATTTTCAATGATACACTGCATATTACGTTATATTAGAAGGTATTTTCAATGATACACTGGATATTACGCTATATTATAAGGTATTTTCAAAGATACACTGCATATTACGTTATATTACAAGGTATTTTCAATGATACACTGCATGTTACGTTATATTATAAGGTATTTTCAATGATACAGTGCATATTACGTTATATTCTAATGTATTTTCAATGATACACTGCATATTACGTTATATTATAATGTATATTCAATGATACACTGCATATTACGTTATATTATAAGGTATTTTCAATGATACACTGCATATTACGTTATATTATAAGGTATTTTCAGAGATACACTGCATATTACGTTATATTATAAGGTATTTTCAAATATATACTACAAATTACGATATCTTATAAGGTATTTTCAATGATACACTGCATATTACGTTATATTACATGGTATTTTCAATGATACACTGCATATTACGTTATATTATAAGGTATTTTCAATGATACACTGCATATTACGTTATATTATAAGGTATTTTCAATGATAAACTACGATATTATAAGGTATTTTCAATGATAAACTACGATATATTAGAAGGCATTTTCAATGATACACTGCATATTACGTTATATTAGAAGGTATTTTCAATGATACACTGGATATTACGCTATATTATAAGGTATTTTCAATGATACACTGCATATTACGTTATATTACAAGGTATTTTCAATGATACACTGCATGTTACGTTATATTATAAGGTATTTTCAATGATACACTGCATATTACGTTATATTATAATGTATTTTCAATGATACACTGCATATTACGTTATATTATAATGTATTTTCAATGATACACTGCATATTACGTTATATTATAAGGTATTTTCAATGATACACTGGATATTACGCTATATTAGAAGGTATTTTCAATGATACACTGCATATTACGTTATATTATAATGTATTTTCAATGATACACTGCATATTACCCTATATTATAAGGTATTTTCAATGATATACTGCATATTACGCTATATTATAAGGTATTTTCAATGATACACTGCATATTACGCTATATTATAAGGTATTTTCAATGATATACTGCATATTACGCTATATTATAAGGTATTTTCAATGATACACTGCATATTACGTTATATTATAAGGTATTTACAATGATACACTGCATATTACGTTATATTACAAGGTATTTTCAATGATACACTGCATATTACGTTATATTAGAAGGTGAATTTTCAATGATACACTGGATATTACGCTATATTATAAGGTATTTTCAATGATACACTGCATATTACGTTATATTACAAGGTATTTTCAATGATACACTGCATGTTACGTTATATTATAAGGTATTTTCAATGATACACTGCATATTACGTTATATTATAATGTATTTTCAATGATACACTGCATATTACGTTATATTATAATGTATTTTCAATGATACACTGCATATTACGTTATATTATAAGGTATTTTCAATGATACACTGGGTATTACGCTATATTAGAAGGTATTTTCAATGATACACTGCATATTACGTTATATTATAATGTATATTCAATGATACACTGCATATTACGTTATATTATAAGGTATTTTCAATGATACACTGCATATTACGCTACATTATAAGGTATTTTCAGAGATACACTGCATATTACGTTATATTATAAGGTATTTTCAAATATATACTACAAATTACGATATCTTATAAGGTATTTTCAATGATACACTGCATATTACGTTATATTACATGGTATTTTCAATGATACACTGCATATTACGTTATGTTATAAGGTATTTTCAATGATACACTGCATATTACGTTATATTATAAGGTATTTTCAATGATAAACTACGATATATTATAAGGTATTTTCAATGATAAACTACGATATATTAGAAGGCATTTTCAATGATACACTGCATATTACGTTATATTAGAAGGTATTTTCAATGATACACTGGATATTACGCTATATTATAAGGTATTTTCAATGATACACTGCATATTACGTTATATTATAAGGTATTTTCAATGATACACTGCATGTTACGTTATATTATAAGGTATTTTCAATGATACACTGCATATTACGTTATATTATAATGTATTTTCAATGATACACTGCATATTACGTTATATTATAATGTATTTTCAATGATACACTGCATATTACGTTATATTATAAGGTATTTTCAATGATACACTGGATATTACGCTATATTAGAAGGTATTTTCAATGATACACTGCATATTACGTTATATTATAAGGTATTTTCAATGATACACTGCATATTACCCTATATTATAAGGTATTTTCAATGATATACTGCATATTACGCTATATTATAAGGTATTTTCAATGATACACTGCATATTACGCTATATTATAAGGTATTTTCAATGATATACTGCATATTACGCTATATTATAAGGTATTTTCAATGATACACTGCATATTACGTTATATTATAAGGTATTTACAATGATACACTGCATATTACGTTATATTACAAGGTATTTTCAATGATACACTGCATATTACGTTATATTAGAAGGTGAATTTTCAATGATACACTGGATATTACGCTATATTATAAGGTATTTTCAATGATACACTGCATATTACGTTATATTACAAGGTATTTTCAATGATACACTGCATGTTACGTTATATTATAAGGTATTTTCAATGATACACTGCATATTACGTTATATTATAATGTATTTTCAATGATACACTGCATATTACGTTATATTATAATGTATTTTCAATGATACACTGCATATTACGTTATATTATAAGGTATTTTCAATGATACACTGGGTATTACGCTATATTAGAAGGTATTTTCAATGATACACTGCATATTACGTTATATTATAATGTATTTTCAATGATACTCTGCATATTACGCTATATTATAAGGTATTTTCAATGATATACTGCATATTACGCTACATTATAAGGTATTTTCAATGATACACTGCATATTACGTTATATTATAAGGTATTTTCAATGATACACTGCATATTACGTTATATTAAATGGTATTTTCAATGATACACTGCATATTATGTTATATTATAAGGTATTTTCAAAGATACACTACAAATTACGATATATTATAAGACATTTTCAATGATAAACTACGATATATTATAAGGTATTTTCAATGATACACTGCATATTACGTTATATTGTAAGGTATTTTCAATGATACACTGCATATTACGTTATATTACAAGGTATTTTCAATGATACACTGCATGTTACGTTATATTATAAGGTATTTTCAATGATACACTGCATATTACGTTATATTATAATGTATTTTCAATGATACACTGCATATTACGTTATATTATAATGTATATTCAATGATACACTGCATATTACGTTATATTATAAGGTATTTTCAATGATACACTGCATATTACGTTATATTATAAGGTATTTTCAATGATACACTGCATATTACGTTATATTACAAGGTATTTTCAATGATACACTGCATGTTACGTTATATTATAAGGTATTTTCAATGATACACTGCATATTACGTTATATTATAATGTATTTTCAATGATACACTGCATATTACGTTATATTATAATGTATATTCAATGATACACTGCATATTACGTTATATTATAAGGTATTTTCAATGATACACTGCATATTACGCCATATTATAAGGTATTTTCAATGATACACTGCATATTACGTTATTTTATAATGTATTTTCAATGATACACTGCATATTACGTTATATTATAAGGTATTTACGATGATACACTGCATATTACGATATATTATAAGGTATTTTCAAAGATACACTGCATATTACGATATATTAGAAGGTATTTTCAATGATACACTGGATATTACGCTATATTATAAGGTATTTTCAAAGATACACTGCATATTACGTTATATTACAAGGTATTTTCAATGATACACTGCATGTTACGTTATATTATAAGGTATTTTCAATGATACAGTGCATATTACGTTATATTCTAATGTATTTTCAATGATACACTGCATATTACGTTATATTATAATGTATTTTCAATGATACACTGCATATTACGTTATATTACAAGGTATTTTCAATGATACACTGCATGTTACGTTATATTATAAGGTATTTTCAATGATACACTGCATATTACGTTATATTATAATGTATTTTCAATGATACACTGCATATTACGTTATATTATAATGTATATTCAATGATACACTGCATATTACGTTATATTATAAGGTATTTTCAATGATACACTGGATATTACGCTATATTAGAAGGTATTTTCAATGATACACTGCATATTACGTTATATTATAATGTATTTTCAATGATACACTGCATATTACGTTATATTACATGGTATTTTCAATGATACACTGCATATTACGTTATATTATAAGGTATTTTCAAAGATACACTACAAATTACGATATATTATAAGACATTTTCAATGATAAACTACGATATATTATAAGGTATTTTCAATGATACACTGCATATTACGTTATATTATAAGGTATTTTCAATGATACACTGCATATTACGTTATATTACAAGGTATTTTCAATGATACACTGCATGTTACGTTATATTATAAGGTATTTTCAATGATACACTGCATATTACGTTATATTATAATGTATTTTCAATGATACACTGCATATTACGTTATATTATAATGTATATTCAATGATACACTGCATATTACGTTATATTATAAGGTATTTTCAATGATACACTGGATATTACGCTATATTAGAAGGTATTTTCAATGATACACTGCATATTACGTTATATTATAAGGTATTTTCAATGATACACTGCATATTACGCTATATTATAAGGTATTTTCAATGATATACTGCATATTACGCTATATTATAAGGTATTTTCAATGATACACTGCATATTACGCTATATTATAAGGTATTTTCAATGATATACTGCATATTACGCTATATTATAAGGTATTTTCAATGATACACTGCATATTACGTTATATTATAAGGTATTTACAATGATACACTGCATATTACGTTATATTACAAGGTATTTTCAATGATACACTGCATATTACGTTATATTAGAAGGTATTTTCAATGATACACTGGATATTACGCTATATTATAAGGTATTTTCAATGATACACTGCATATTACGTTATATTATAAGGTATTTTCAATGATACACTGCATATTACGTTATATTATAAGGTATTTTCAAAGATACACTACAAATTACGATATATTATAAGACATTTTCAATGATAAACTACGATATATTATAAGGTATTTTCAATGATACACTGCATATTACGTTATATTATAAGGTATTTTCAATGATACACTGGATATTACGCGATATTAGAAGGTATTTTCAATGATACACTGCATATTACGTTATATTATAATGTATTTTCAATGATACACTGCATATTACGCTATATTATAAGGTATTTTCAATGATATACTGCATATTACGCTATATTATAAGGTATTTTCAATGATACACTGCATATTACGCTATATTATAAGGTATTTTCAATGATATACTGCATATTACGCTATATTATAAGGTATTTTCAATGATACACTGCATATTACGTTATATTATAAGGTATTTTCAATGATACACTGCATATTACGTTATAGTATAAGGTATTTTCAATGATACACTGCATATTACGTTATATTGTAAGGTATTTTCAATGATACACTGCATATTACGTTATGTTATAAGGTATTTTCAATGATACACTGCATATTACGTTATATTATAAGGTATTTTCAATGATAAACTACGATATATTAGAAGGCATTTTCAATGATACACTGCATATTACGTTATGTTATAAGGTATTTTCAATGATACACTGCATATTACGTTATATTATAAGGTATTTTCAATGATAAACTACGATATATTAGAAGGCATTTTCAATGATACACTGCATATTACGTTATATTATAAGGTATTTTCAATGATACACTGGATATTACGCTATATTAGAAGGTATTTTCAATGATACACTGCATATTACGTTATATTATAATGTATTTTCAATGATACACTGCATATTACGCTATATTATAAGGTATTTTCAATGATATACTGCATATTACGCTATATTATAAGGTATTTTCAATGATACACTGCATATTACGTTATATTATAAGGTATTTACAATGATACACTGCATATTACGTTATATTACAAGGTATTTTCAATGATACACTGCATATTACGTTATATTGTAAGGTATTTTCAATGATACACTGCATATTACGTTATATTATAAGGTATTTTCAATGATACACTGCATATTACGCTATATTATAAGGTATTTTCAATGATATACTGCATATTACGCTACATTATAAGGTATTTTCAATGATACACTGCATATTACGTTATATTATAAGGTATTTTCAATGATACACTGCATATTACGTTATATTACATGGTATTTTCAATGATACACTGCATATTACGTTATATTATAAGGTATTTTCAATGATACACTGCATATTACGTTATATTATAAGGTATTTTCAATGATAAACTACGATATATTAGAAGGCATTTTCAATGATACACTGCATATTACGTTATGTTATAAGGTATTTTCAATGATACACTGCATATTACGTTATATTATAAGGTATTTTCAATGATAAACTACGATATATTAGAAGGCATTTTCAATGATACACTGCATATTACGTTATATTAGAAGGTATTTTCAATGATACACTGCATATTACGTTATATTATAAGGTATTTTCAATGATACACTGGATATTACGCTATATTATAAGGTATTTTCAATGATACACTGCATATTACGTTATATTATAAGGTATTTTCAATGATACACTGCATGTTACGTTATATTATAAGGTATTTTCAATGATACACTGCATATTACGTTATATTACAAGGTATTTTCAATGATACACTGCATATTACGATATGATATAAGGTATTTTCAATGATACACTGCATATTACGTTATATCGTAAGGTATTTTCAATGATACACTGCATATTACGTTATATTACAAGGTATTTTCAATGATACACTGCATGTTACGTTATATTATAAGGTATTTTCAATGATACACTGCATATTACGTTATATTATAATGTATTTTCAATGATACACTGCATATTACGTTATATTATAATGTATATTCAATGATACACTGCATATTACGTTATATTATAAGGTATTTTCAATGATACACTGGATATTACGCTATATTAGAAGGTATTTTCAATGATACACTGCATATTACGTTATATTATAATGTATTTTCAATGATACAATGCATATTACGTTATATTATAAGGTATTTTCAATGATACACTGCATATTACGTTATATTACAAGGTATTTTCAATGATACACTGCATATTACGTTATATTATAATGTATTTTCAATGATACACTGCATATTACGCTATATTATAAGGTATTTTCAATGATATACTGCATATTACGCTATATTATAAGGTATTTTCAATGATACACTGCATATTACGCTATATTATAAGGTATTTTCAATGATATACTGCATATTACGCTATATTATAAGGTATTTTCAATGATACACTGCATATTACGTTATATTATAAGGTATTTACAATGATACACTGCATATTACGTTATATTACAAGGTATTTTCAATGATACACTGCATGTTACGTTATATTATAAGGTATTTTCAATGATACACTGCATATTACGTTATATTATAATGTATTTTCAATGATACACTGCATATTACGTTATATTATAATGTATATTCAATGATACACTGCATATTACGTTATATTATAAGGTATTTTCAATGATACACTGGATATTACGCTATATTAGAAGGTATTTTCAATGATACACTGCATATTACGTTATATTATAATGTATTTTCAATGATACACTGCATATTACGTTATATTACATGGTATTTTCAATGATACACTGCATATTATGTTATATTATAAGGTATTTTCAAAGATACACTACAAATTACGATATATTATAAGACATTTTCAATGATAAACTACGATATATTATAAGGTATTTTCAATGATACACTGCATATTACGTTATATTATAAGGTATTTTCAATGATACACTGCATATTACGTTATATTACAAGGTATTTTCAATGATACACTGCATGTTACGTTATATTATAAGGTATTTTCAATGATACACTGCATATTACGTTATATTATAATGTATTTTCAATGATACACTGCATATTACGTTATATTATAATGTATATTCAATGATACACTGCATATTACGTTATATTATAAGGTATTTTCAATGATACACTGGATATTACGCTATATTGTAAGGTATTTTCAATGATACACTGCATATTACGTTATATTATAAGGTATTTTCAATGATAAACTACGATATATTAGAAGGCATTTTCAATGATACACTGCATATTACGTTATATTATAAGGTATTTTCAATGATACACTACGATATATTAGAAGGCATTTTCAATGATACACTGCATATTACGTTATGTTATAAGGTATTTTCAATGATACACTGCATATTACGTTATATTATAAGGTATTTTCAATGATAAACTACGATATATTAGAAGGCATTTTCAATGATACACTGCATATTACGTTATATTATAAGGTATTTTCAATGATACACTGGATATTACGCTATATTAGAAAGTATTTTCAATGATACACTGCATATTACGTTATATTATAATGTATTTTCAATGATACACTGCATATTACGCTATATTATAAGGTATTTTCAATGATATACTGCATATTACGCTATATTATAAGGTATTTTCAATGATACACTGCATATTACGCTATATTATAAGGTATTTTCAATGATATACTGCATATTACGCTATATTATAAGGTATTTTCAATGATACACTGCATATTACGTTATATTATTAGGTATTTACAATGATACACTGCATATTACGTTATATTACAAGGTATTTTCAATGATACACTGCATATTACGTTATATTGTAAGGTATTTTCAATGATACACTGCATATTACGTTATATTATAAGGTATTTTCAATGATACACTGCATATTACGCTATATTATAAGGTATTTTCAATGATATACTGCATATTACGCTACATTATAAGGTATTTTCAATGATACACTGCATATTACGTTATATTATAAGGTATTTTCAATGATACACTGCATATTACGTTATATTACATGGTATTTTCAATGATACACTGCATATTACGTTATGTTATAAGGTATTTTCAATGATACACTGCATATTACGTTATATTATAAGGTATTTTCAATGATAAACTACGATATATTAGAAGGCATTTTCAATGATACACTGCATATTACGTTATGTTATAAGGTATTTTCAATGATACACTGCATATTACGTTATATTATAAGGTATTTTCAATGATAAACTACGATATATTAGAAGGCATTTTCAATGATACACTGCATATTACGTTATATTAGAAGGTATTTTCAATGATACACTGCATATTACGTTATATTATAAGGTATTTTCAATGATACACTGGATATTACGCTATATTATAAGGTATTTTCAATGATACACTGCATATTACGTTATATTATAAGGTATTTTCAATGATACACTGCATGTTACGTTATATTATAAGGTATTTTCAATGATACACTGCATATTACGTTATATTACAAGGTATTTTCAATGATACACTGCATGTTACGTTATATTATAAGGTATTTTCAATGATACACTGCATATTACGTTATATTACAAGGTATTTTCAATGATACACTGCATATTACGATATGATATAAGGTATTTTCAATGATACACTGCATATTACGTTATATCGTAAGGTATTTTCAATGATACACTGCATATTACGTTATATTACAAGGTATTTTCAATGATACACTGCATATTACGTTATATTATAAGGTATTTTCAATGATACACTGCATATTACGTTATATTATAATGTATTTTCAATGATACACTGCATATTACGTTATATTATAATGTATATTCAATGATACACTGCATATTACGTTATATTATAAGGTATTTTCAATGATACACTGGATATTACGCTATATTAGAAGGTATTTTCAATGATACACTGCATATTACGTTATATTATAATGTATTTTCAATGATACACTGCATATTACGTTATATTACATGGTATTTTCAATGATACACTGCATATTATGTTATATTATAAGGTATTTTCAAAGATACACTACAAATTACGATATATTATAAGACATTTTCAATGATAAACTACGATATATTATAAGGTATTTTCAATGATACACTGCATATTACGTTATATTATAAGGTATTTTCAATGATACACTGCATATTACGTTATATTACAAGGTATTTTCAATGATACACTGCATATTACGTTATATTATAAGGTATTTTCAATGATACACTGCATATTACGTTATATTATAAGGTATTTTCAATGATAAACTACGATATATTAGAAGGCATTTTCAATGATACACTGCATATTACGTTATATTATAAGGTATTTTCAATGATACACTACGATATATTAGAAGGCATTTTCAATGATACACTGCATATTACGTTATGTTATAAGGTATTTTCAATGATACACTGCATATTACGTTATATTATAAGGTATTTTCAATGATAAACTACGATATATTAGAAGGCATTTTCAATGATACACTGCATATTACGTTATGTTATAAGGTATTTTCAATGATACACTGCATATTACGCTATATTATAAGGTATTTTCAATGATACACTGCATATTACGTTATATTATAATGTATTTTCAATGATACACTGCATATTACGCTATATTACAAGGTATTTTCAATGATACACTGCATGTTACGTTATATTATAAGGTATTTTCAATGATACACTGCATATTACGTTATATTATAATGTATTTTCAATGATACACTGCATATTACGCTATATTATAAGGTATTTTCAATGATATACTGCATATTACGCTATATTATAAGGTATTTTCAATGATACACTGCATATTACGCTATATTATAAGGTATTTTCAATGATATACTGCATATTACGCTATATTATAAGGTATTTTCAATGATACACTGCATATTTCGTTATATTATAAGGTATTTACAATGATACACTGCATAATACGTTATATTATAAGGTATTTTCAATGATACACTGCATATTACGTTATGTTGTAATGTATTTTCAATGATACACTGCATATTACGTTATATTATAAGGTATTTTCAATGATACACTGCATATTACGCTATATTATAAGGTATTTTCAATGATATACTGCATATTACGCTACATTATAAGGTATTTTCAATGATACACTGCATATTACGTTATATTATAAGGTATTTTCAATGATACACTGCATATTACGTTATATTATATGGAATTTTCAACGATACACTGCATATTACGTTATGTTATAAGGAATTTTCAATGATTCACTGCATATTACGTTATATTATAAGGTATTTTCAACGATAAACTACGATATATTAGAAGGCATTTTCAATGATACACTGCATATTACGTTATGTTATAAGGTATTTTCAATGATACACTGCATATTACGTTATATTATAAGGTATTTTCAATGATAAACTACGATATATTAGAAGGCATTTTCAATGATACACTGCATATTACGTTATATTAGAAGGTATTTTCAATGATACACTGCATATTACGTTATATTATAAGGTATTTTCAATGATACACTGGATATTACGCTATATTATAAGGTATTTTCAATGGTACACTGCATATTACGTTATATTATAAGGTATTTTCAATGATACACTGCATATTACGTTATATTATAAGGTATTTTCAATGATACACTGCATATTACGTTATATTACAAGGTATTTTCAATGATACACTGCATGTTACGTTATATTATAAGGTATTTTCAATGATACACTGCATATTACGTTATATTACAAGGTATTTTCAATGATACACTGCATATTACGATATGATATAAGGTATTTTCAATGATACACTGCATATTACGTTATATCGTAAGGTATTTTCAATGATACACTGCATATTACGTTATATTACAAGGTATTTTCAATGATACACTGCATGTTACGTTATATTATAAGGTATTTTCAATGATACACTGCATATTACGTTATATTATAATGTATTTTCAATGATACACTGCATATTACGTTATATTATAATGTATATTCAATGATACACTGCATATTACGTTATATTATAAGGTATTTTCAATGATACACTGGATATTACGCTATATTAGAAGGTATTTTCAATGATACACTGCATATTACGTTATATTATAATGTATTTTCAATGATACACTGCATATTACGTTATATTATAAGGTATTTTCAATGATATACTGCATATTACGCTATATTATAAGGTATTTTCAATGATACACTGCATATTACGCTATATTATAAGGTATTTTCAATGATATACTGCATATTACGCTATATTATAAGGTATTTTCAATGATACACTGCATATTACGTTATATTATAAGGTATTTTCAATGATACACTGCATATTACGTTATATTACAAGGTATTTTCAATGATACACTGCATATTACGTTATATTGTAAGGTATTTTCAATGATACACTGCATATTACGTTATATTATAAGGTATTTTCAATGATAAACTACGATATATTAGAAGGCATTTTCAATGATACACTGCATATTACGTTATATTATAAGGTATTTTCAATGATAAACTACGATATATTAGAAGGCATTTTCAATGATACACTGCATATTACGTTATATTATAAGGTATTTTCAATGATACACTGCATATTACGTTATATTATAAGGTATTTTCAATGATAAACTACGATATATTAGAAGGCATTTTCAATGATACACTGCATATTACGTTATATTATAAGGTATTTTCAATGATACACTGGATATTACGCTATATTAGAAGGTATTTTCAATGATACACTGCATATTACGTTATATTATAATGTATTTTCAATGATACACTGCATATTACGCTATATTATAAGGTATTTTCAATGATATACTGCATATTACGCTATATTATAAGGTATTTTCAATGATACACTGCATATTACGCTATATTATAAGGTATTTTCAATGATATACTGCATATTACGCTATATTATAAGGTATTTTCAATGATACACTGCATATTACGTTATATTATTAGGTATTTACAATGATACACTGCATATTACGTTATATTACAAGGTATTTTCAATGATACACTGCATATTACGTTATATTGTAAGGTATTTTCAATGATACACTGCATATTACGTTATATTATAAGGTATTTTCAATGATACACTGCATATTACGATATATTATAAGGTATTTTCAATGATATACTGCATATTACGCTACATTATAAGGTATTTTCAATGATACACTGCATATTACGTTATATTATAAGGTATTTTCAATGATACACTGCATATTACGTTATATTACATGGTATTTTCAATGATACACTGCATATTACGTTATGTTATAAGGTATTTTCAATGATACACTGCATATTACGTTATATTATAAGGTATTTTCAATGATAAACTACGATATATTAGAAGGCATTTTCAATGATACACTGCATATTACGTTATATTATAAGGTATTTTCAATGATACACTGCATATTACGTTATATTATAAGGTATTTTCAATGATAAACTACGATATATTAGAAGGCATTTTCAATGATACACTGCATATTACGTTATATTAGAAGGTATTTTCAATGATACACTGCATATTACGTTATATTATAAGGTATTTTCAATGATACACTGGATATTACGCTATATTATAAGGTATTTTCAATGATACACTGCATATTACGTTATATTATAAGGTATTTTCAATGATACACTGCATGTTACGTTATATTATAAGGTATTTTCAATGATACACTGCATATTACGTTATATTACAAGGTATTTTCAATGATACACTGCATGTTACGTTATATTATAAGGTATTTTCAATGATACACTGCATATTACGTTATATTACAAGGTATTTTCAATGATACACTGCATATTACGATATGATATAAGGTATTTTCAATGATACACTGCATATTACGTTATATCGTAAGGTATTTTCAATGATACACTGCATATTACGTTATATTACAAGGTATTTTCAATGATACACTGCATGTTACGTTATATTATAAGGTATTTTCAATGATACACTGCATATTACGTTATATTATAATGTATTTTCAATGATACACTGCATATTACGTTATATTATAATGTATATTCAATGATACACTGCATATTACGTTATATTATAAGGTATTTTCAATGATACACTGGATATTACGCTATATTAGAAGGTATTTTCAATGATACACTGCATATTACGTTATATTATAATGTATTTTCAATGATACACTGCATATTACGTTATATTACATGGTATTTTCAATGATACACTGCATATTATGTTATATTATAAGGTATTTTCAAAGATACACTACAAATTACGATATATTATAAGACATTTTCAATGATAAACTACGATATATTAGAAGGTATTTTCAATGATACACTGCATATTACGTTATATTATAAGGTATTTTCAATGATACACTGCATATTACGTTATATTACAAGGTATTTTCAATGATACACTGCATGTTACGTTATATTATAAGGTATTTTCAATGATACACTGCATATTACGTTATATTATAAGGTATTTTCAATGATAAACTACGATATATTAGAAGGCATTTTCAATGATACACTGCATATTACGTTATATTATAAGGTATTTTCAATGATAAACTACGATATATTAGAAGGCATTTTCAATGATACACTGCATATTACGTTATGTTATAAGGTATTTTCAATGATACACTGCATATTACGTTATATTATAAGGTATTTTCAATGATAAACTACGATATATTAGAAGGCATTTTCAATGATACACTGCATATTACGTTATATTATAAGGTATTTTCAATGATATACTGCATATTACGCTATATTATAAGGTATTTTCAATGATACACTGCATATTACGCTATATTATAAGGTATTTTCAATGATATACTGCATATTACGCTATATTATAAGGTATTTTCAATGATACACTGCATATTACGTTATATTATAAGGTATTTACAATGATACACTGCATATTACGTTATATTACAAGGTATTTTCAATGATACACTGCATATTACGTTATATCGTAAGGTATTTTCAATGATACACTGCATATTACGTTATATTATAAGGTATTTTCAATGATACACTGCATATTACGCTATATTATAAGGTATTTTCAATGATATACTGCATATTACGCTACATTATAAGGTATTTTCAATGATACACTGCATATTACATTATATTATAAGGTATTTTCAATGATACACTGCATATTACGTTATATTATATGGAATTTTCAACGATACACTGCATATTACGTTATGTTATAAGGAATTTTCAATGATTCACTGCATATTACGTTATATTATAAGGTATTTTCAACGATAAACTACGATATATTAGAAGGCATTTTCAATGATACACTGCATATTACGTTATGTTATAAGGTATTTTCAATGATACACTGCATATTACGTTATATTATAAGGTATTTTCAATGATAAACTACGATATATTAGAAGGCATTTTCAATGATACACTGCATATTACGTTATATTAGAAGGTATTTTCAATGATACACTGCATATTACGTTATATTATAAGGTATTTTCAATGATACACTGGATATTACGCTATATTATAAGGTATTTTCAATGATACACTGCATATTACGTTATATTATAAGGTATTTTCAATGATACACTGCATGTTACGTTATATTATAAGGTATTTTCAATGATACACTGCATATTACGTTATATTACAAGGTATTTTCAATGATACACTGCATGTTACGTTATATTATAAGGTATTTTCAATGATACACTGCATATTACGTTATATTACAAGGTATTTTCAATGATACACTGCATATTACGATATGATATAAGGTATTTTCAATGATACACTGCATATTACGTTATATCGTAAAGTATTTTCAATGATACACTGCATATTACGTTATATTACAAGGTATTTTCAATGATACACTGCATATTACGTTATATTATAAGGTATTTTCAATGATACACTGCATATTACGTTATATTATAATGTATTTTCAATGATACACTGCATATTACGTTATATTATAATGTATATTCAATGATACACTGCATATTACGTTATATTATAAGGTATTTTCAATGATACACTGCATATTACGCTATATTAGAAGGTATTTTCAATGATACACTGCATATTACGTTATTTTATAATGTATTTTCAATGATACACTGCATATTACGTTATATTATAAGGTATTTACGATGATACACTGCATATTACGTTATATTATAAGGTATTTTCAATGATACACTGCATATTACGTTATATTATAATGTATTTTCAATGATACACTGCATATTACGCTATATTATAAGGTATTTTCAATGATATACTGCATATTACGCTATATTATAAGGTATTTTCAATGATACACTGCATATTACGCTATATTATAAGGTATTTTCAATGATACACTGCATATTACGCTATATTATAAGGTATTTTCAATGATACACTGCATATTACGTTATATTATAAGGTATTTACAATGATACACTGCATATTACGTTATATTACAAGGTATTTTCAATGATACACTGCATGTTACGTTATATTATAAGGTATTTTCAATGATACACTGCATATTACGTTATATTATAATGTATTTTCAATGATACACTGCATATTACGTTATATTATAATGTATATTCAATGATACACTGCATATTACGTTATATTATAAGGTATTTTCAATGATACACTGGATATTACGCTATATTAGAAGGTATTTTCAATGATACACTGCATATTACGTTATATTATAATGTATTTTCAATGATACACTGCATATTACGTTATATTACATGGTATTTTCAATGATACACTGCATATTATGTTATATTATAAGGTATTTTCAATGATACACTGCATATTACGTTATATTACAAGGTATTTTCAATGATACACTGCATGTTACGTTATATTATAAGGTATTTTCAATGATACACTGCATATTACGTTATATTACAAGGTATTTTCAATGATACACTGCATATTACGATATGATATAAGGTATTTTCAATGATACACTGCATATTACGTTATATCGTAAGGTATTTTCAATGATACACTGCATATTACGTTATATTACAAGGTATTTTCAATGATACACTGCATGTTACGTTATATTATAAGGTATTTTCAATGATACACTGCATATTACGTTATATTATAATGTATTTTCAATGATACACTGCATATTACGTTATATTATAATGTATATTCAATGATACACTGCATATTACGTTATATTATAAGGTATTTTCAATGATACACTGCATATTACGCTATATTAGAAGGTATTTTCAATGATACACTGCATATTACGTTATTTTATAATGTATTTTCAATGATACACTGCATATTACGTTATATTATAAGGTATTTACAATGATACACTGCATATTACGTTATATTAGAAGGTATTTTCAATGATACACTGCATATTACGTTATATTATAATGTATTTTCAATGATACACTGCATATTACGCTATATTATAAGGTATTTTCAATGATATACTGCATATTACGCTATATTATAAGGTATTTTCAATGATACACTGCATATTACGCTATATTATAAGGTATTTTCAATGATATACTGCATATTACGCTATATTATAAGGTGTTTTCAATGATACACTGCATATTACGTTATATTATAAGGTATTTACAATGATACACTGCATATTACGTTATATTACAAGGTATTTTCAATGATACACTGCATGTTACGTTATATTATAAGGTATTTTCAATGATACACTGCATATTACGTTATATTATAATGTATTTTCAATGATACACTGCATATTACGTTATATTATAATGTATATTCAATGATACACTGCATATTACGTTATATTATAAGGTATTTTCAATGATACACTGGATATTACGCTATATTAGAAGGTATTTTCAATGATACACTGCATATTACGTTATATTATAATGTATTTTCAATGATACACTGCATATTACGTTATATTACATGGTATTTTCAATGATACACTGCATATTATGTTATATTATAAGGTATTTTCAAAGATACACTACAAATTACGATATATTATAAGACATTTTCAATGATAAACTACGATATATTATAAGGTATTTTCAATGATACACTGCATATTACGTTATATTATAAGGTATTTTCAATGATACACTGCATATTACGTTATATTACAAGGTATTTTCAATGATACACTGCATATTACGTTATATCATAAGGTATTTTCAATGATACACTGCATATTACGTTATATTATAATGTATTTTCAATGATACACTGCATATTACGTTATATTACAAGGTATTTTCAATGATACACTGCATGTTACGTTATATTATAAGGTATTTTCAATGATACACTGCATATTACGTTATATTATAAGGTATTTTCAATGATAAACTACGATATATTAGAAGGCATTTTCAATGATACACTGCATATTACGTTATATTATAAGGTATTTTCAATGATACACTACGATATATTAGAAGGCATTTTCAATGATACACTGCATATTACGTTATGTTATAAGGTATTTTCAATGATACACTGCATATTACGTTATATTATAAGGTATTTTCAATGATAAACTACGATATATTAGAAGGCATTTTCAATGATACACTGCATATTACGTTATATTATAAGGTATTTTCAATGATACACTGGATATTACGCTATATTAGAAGGTATTTTCAATGATACACTGCATATTACGTTATATTATAATGTATTTTCAATGATACACTGCATATTACGCTATATTATAAGGTATTTTCAATGATATACTGCATATTACGCTATATTATAAGGTATTTTCAATGATACACTGCATATTACGCTATATTATAAGGTATTTTCAATGATATACTGCATATTACGCTATATTATAAGGTATTTTCAATGATACACTGCATATTACGTTATATTATAAGGTATTTACAATGATACACTGCATATTACGTTATATTACAAGGTATTTTCAATGATACACTGCATATTACGTTATATTGTAAGGTATTTTCAATGATACACTGCATATTACGTTATATTATAAGGTATTTTCAATGATACACTGCATATTACGCTATATTATAAGGTATTTTCAATGATATACTGCATATTACGCTACATTATAAGGTATTTTCAATGATACACTGCATATTACGTTATATTATAAGGTATTTTCAATGATACACTGCATATTACGTTATATTACATGGTATTTTCAATGATACACTGCATATTACGTTATGTTATAAGGTATTTTCAATGATACACTGCATATTACGTTATATTATAAGGTATTTTCAATGATAAACTACGATATATTAGAAGGCATTTTCAATGATACACTGCATATTACGTTATGTTATAAGGTATTTTCAATGATACACTGCATATTACGTTATATTATAAGGTATTTTCAATGATAAACTACGATATATTAGAAGGCATTTTCAATGATACACTGCATATTACGTTATATTATAAGGTATTTTCAATGATACACTGCATATTACGTTATATTATAAGGTATTTTCAATGATACACTGGATATTACGCTATATTATAAGGTATTTTCAATGATACACTGCATATTACGTTATATTATAAGGTATTTTCAATGATACACTGCATGTTACGTTATATTATAAGGTATTTTCAATGATACACTGCATATTACGTTATATTACAAGGTATTTTCAATGATACACTGCATGTTACGTTATATTATAAGGTATTTTCAATGATACACTGCATATTACGTTATATTACAAGGTATTTTCAATGATACACTGCATATTACGATATGATATAAGGTATTTTCAATGATACACTGCATATTACGTTATATCGTAAGGTATTTTCAATGATACACTGCATATTACGTTATATTATAAGGTATTTTCAATGATACACTGCATGTTACGTTATATTATAAGGTATTTTCAATGATACACTGCATATTACGTTATATTATAATGTATTTTCAATGATACACTGCATATTACGTTATATTATAATGTATATTCAATGATACACTGCATATTACGATATATTATAAGGTATTTTCAATGATACACTGCATATTACGCTATATTATAAGGTATTTTCAATGATACACTGCATATTACGTTATTTTATAATGTATTTTCAATGATACACTGCATATTACGTTATATTATAAGGTATTTACGATGATACACTGCATATTACGATATATTATAAGGTATTTTCAATGATACACTGCATATTACGTTATATTATAATGTATTTTCAATGATACACTGCATATTACGCTATATTATAAGGTATTTTCAATGATATACTGCATATTACGCTATATTATAAGGTATTTTCAATGATACACTGCATATTACGCTATATTATAAGGTATTTTCAATGATATACTGCATATTACGCTATATTATAAGGTATTTTCAATGATACACTGCATATTACTTTATATTATAAGGTATTTACAATGATACACTGCATATTACGTTATATTATAAGGTATTTTCAATGATACACTGCATGTTACGTTATATTATAAGGTATTTTCAATGATACACTGCATATTACGTTATATTATAATGTATTTTCAATGATACACTGCATATTACGTTATATTATAATGTATATTCAATGATACACTGCATATTACGTTATATTATAAGGTATTTTCAATGATACACTGGATATTACGCTATATTAGAAGGTATTTTCAATGATACACTGCATATTACGTTATATTATAAGGTATTTTCAATGATACACTGCATATTACGTTATATTACATGGTATTTTCAATGATACACTGCATATTATGTTATATTATAAGGTATTTTCAAAGATACACTACAAATTACGATATATTATAAGACATTTTCAATGATAAACTACGATATATTATAAGGTATTTTCAATGATACACTGCATATTACGTTATATTATAAGGTATTTTCAATGATACACTGCATATTACGTTATATTACAAGGTATTTTCAATGATACACTGCATGTTACGTTATATTATAAGGTATTTTCAATGATACACTGCATATTACGTTATATTAAAATGTATTTTCAATGATACACTGCATATTACACTATTTTATAGTGTATATTCAATGATACACTGCATATTACGTTATATTATAAGGTATTTTCAATGATACACTGGATATTACGCTATATTAGAAGGTATTTTCAATGATACACTGCATATTACGTTATATTATAATGTATTTTCAATGATACACTGCATATTACGCTATATTATAAGGTATTTTCAATGATATACTGCATATTACGCTATATTATAAGGTATTTTCAATGATACACTGCATATTACGCTATATTATAAGGTATTTTCAATGATATACTGCATATTACGCTATATTATAAGGTATTTTCAATGATACACTGCATATTACGTTATATTATAAGGTATTTACAATGATACACTGCATATTACGTTATATTACAAGGTATTTTCAATGATACACTGCATATTACGTTATATTAGAAGGTATTTTCAATGATACACTGGATATTACGCTATATTATAAGGTATTTTCAATGATACACTGCATATTACGTTATATTACAAGGTATTTTCAATGATACACTGCATGTTACGTTATATTATAAGGTATTTTCAAAGATACACTACAAATTACGATATATTATGAGACATTTTCAATGATAAACTACGATATATTATAAGGTATTTTCAATGATACACTGCATATTACGTTATATTATAAGGTATTTTCAATGATACACTGGATATTACGCGATATTAGAAGGTATTTTCAATGATACACTGCATATTACGTTATATTATAATGTATTTTCAATGATACACTGCATATTACGCTATATTATAAGGTATTTTCAATGATATACTGCATATTACGCTATATTATAAGGTATTTTCAATGATACACTGCATATTACGCTATATTATAAGGTATTTTCAATGATATACTGCATATTACGCTATATTATAAGGTATTTTCAATGATACACTGCATATTACGTTATATTATAAGGTATTTACAATGATACACTGCATATTACGTTATATTACAAGGTATTTTCAATGATACACTGCATATTACGTTATATTGTAAGGTATTTTCAATGATACACTGCATATTACGTTATATTATAAGGTATTTTCAATGATACACTGCATATTACGCTATATTATAAGGTATTTTCAATGATATACTGCATATTACGCTACATTATAAGGTATTTTCAATGATACACTGCATATTACGTTATATTATAAGGTATTTTCAATGATACACTGCATATTACGTTATATTACATGGTATTTTCAATGATACACTGCATATTACGTTATATTATAAGGTATTTTCAAAGATACACTACAAATTACGATATATTATAAGACATTTTCAATGATAAACTACGATATATTATAAGGTATTTTCAATGATACACTGCATATTACGTTATATTATAATGTATTTTCAATGATACACTGCATATTACGTTATATTATAATGTATTTTCAATGATACACTGCATATTACGCTATATTATAAGGTATTTTCAATGATATACTGCATATTACGCTATATTATAAGGTATTTTCAATGATACACTGCATATTACGCTATATTATAAGGTATTTTCAATGATATACTGCATATTACGCTATATTATAAGGTATTTTCAATGATACACTGCATATTACGTTATATTATAAGGTATTTTCAATGATACACTGCATATTACGCTATATTATAAGGTATTTTCAATGATATACTGCATATTACGCTATATTATAAGGTATTTTCAATGATACACTGCATATTACGTTATATTATAAGGTATTTACAATGATACACTGCATATTACGTTATATTACAAGGTATTTTCAATGATACACTGCATATTACGTTATATTGTAAGGTATTTTCAATGATACACTGCATATTACGTTATATTATAAGGTATTTTCAATGATACACTGCATATTACGCTATATTATAAGGTATTTTCAATGATATACTGCATATTACGCTACATTATAAGGTATTTTCAATGATACACTGCATATTACGCTATATTATAAGGTATTTTCAATGATATACTGCATATTACGCTATATTATAATGTATTTTCAATGATACACTGCATATTACGCTATATTATAAGGTATTTTCAATGATATACTGCATATTACGCTATATTATAAGGTATTTTCAATGATACACTGCATATTACGTTATATTATAAGGTATTTACAATGATACACTGCATATTACGTTATATTACAAGGTATTTTCAATGATACACTGCATATTACGTTATATTGTAAGGTATTTTTCAATGATACACTGCATATTACGTTATATTATAAGGTATTTTCAATGATACACTGCATATTACGCTATATTATAAGATATTTTCAATGATTGACTGCATATTACGCTACATTATAAGGTATTTTCAATGATACACTGCATATTACGTTATATTATAAGGTATTTTCAATGATACACTGCATATTACGTTATATTACATGGTATTTTCAATGATACACTGCATATTACGTTATATTATAAGGTATTTTCAAAGATACACTACAAATTACGATATATTATAAGACATTTTCAATGATAAACTACGATATATTATAAGGTATTTTCAATGATACACTGCATATTACGTTATATTATAATGTATTTTCAATGATACACTGCATATTACGTTATATTATAATGTATTTTCAATGATACACTGCATATTACGCTATATTATAAGGTATTTTCAATGATATACTGCATATTACGCTATATTATAAGGTATTTTCAATGATACACTGCATATTACGCTATATTATAAGGTATTTTCAATGATATACTGCATATTACGCTATATTATAAGGTATTTTCAATGATACACTGCATATTACGTTATATTATAAGGTATTTTCAATGATACACTGCATATTACGCTATATTATAAGGTATTTTCAATGATATACTGCATATTACGCTATATTATAAGGTATTTTCAATGATACACTGCATATTACGTTATATTATAAGGTATTTACAATGATACACTGCATATTACGTTATATTACAAGGTATTTTCAATGATACACTGCATATTACGTTATATTGTAAGGTATTTTCAATGATACACTGCATATTACGTTATATTATAAGGTATTTTCAATGATACACTGCATATTACGCTATATTATAAGGTATTTTCAATGATATACTGCATATTACGCTACATTATAAGGTATTTTCAATGATACACTGCATATTACGCTATATTATAAGGTATTTTCAATGATATACTGCATATTACGCTATATTATAATGTATTTTCAATGATACACTGCATATTACGCTATATTATAAGGTATTTTCAATGATATACTGCATATTACGCTATATTATAAGGTATTTTCAATGATACACTGCATATTACGCTATATTATAAGGTATTTTCAATGATATACTGCATATTACGCTATATTATAAGGTATTTTCAATGATACACTGCATATTACGTTATATTATAAGGTATTTACAATGATACACTGCATATTACGTTATATTACAAGGTATTTTCAATGATACACTGCATATTACGTTATATTAGAAGGTATTTTCAATGATACACTGGATATTACGCTATATTATAAGGTATTTTCAATGATACACTGCATATTACGTTATATTACAAGGTATTTTCAATGATACACTGCATGTTACGTTATATTATAAGGTATTTTCAAAGATACACTACAAATTACGATATATTATGAGACATTTTCAATGATAAACTACGATATATTATAAGGTATTTTCAATGATACACTGCATATTACGTTATATTATAAGGTATTTTCAATGATACACTGGATATTACGCGATATTAGAAGGTATTTTCAATGATACACTGCATATTACGTTATATTATAATGTATTTTCAATGATACACTGCATATTACGCTATATTATAAGGTATTTTCAATGATATACTGCATATTACGCTATATTATAAGGTATTTTCAATGATACACTGCATATTACGCTATATTATAAGGTATTTTCAATGATACACTGCATATTACGTTATATTACAAGGTATTTTCAATGATACACTGCATATTACGATATGATATAAGGTATTTTCAATGATACACTGCATATTACGTTATATCGTAAGGTATTTTCAATGATACACTGCATATTACGTTATATTATAAGGTATTTTCAATGATACACTGCATATTACGTTATATTATAAGGTATTTTCAATGATAAACTACGATATATTAGAAGGCATTTTCAATGATACACTGCATATTACGTTATATTAGAAAGTATTTTCAATGATACACTGCATGTTACGTTATAGTATAAGGTATTTTCTATGATATACTGCATATTACGCTATATTATAAGGTTTTTTCAATGATATACTGCATATTACCCTATATTATAATGTATTTTCAATGATACACTGCATATTACGTTATATTATAATGTATTTTCAATGATACACTGCATATTACGTTATATTATAAGGTATTTTCAATGATACACTGGATATTACGCTATATTAGAAGGTATTTTCAATGATACACTGCATATTACGTTATATTATAATGTATTTTCAATGATACACTGCATATTACGCTATATTATAAGGTATTTTCAATGATATACTGCATATTACGCTATATTATAATGTATTTTCAATGATACACTGCATATTACGCTATATTATAAGGTATTTTCAATGATATACTGCATATTACGCTATATTATAAGGTATTTTCAATGATACACTGCATATTACGTTATATTATAAGGTATTTTCAATGATACACTGCATATTACGCTATATTATAAGGTATTTTCAATGATATACTGCATATTACGCTACATTATAAGGTATTTTCAATGATACACTGCATATTACGTTATATTATAAGGTATTTTCAATGATACACTGCATATTACGTTATATTACATGGTATTTTCAATGATACACTGCATATTACGTTATGTTATAAGGTATTTTCAATGATACACTGCATATTACGTTATATTATAAGGTATTTTCAATGATAAACTACGATATATTAGAAGGCATTTTCAATGATACACTGCATATTACGTTATATTAGAAGGTATTTTCAATGATACACTGCATATTACGTTATATTATAAGGTATTTTCAATGATACACTGGATATTACGCTATATTATAAGGTATTTTCAATGATACACTGCATATTACGTTATATTATAAGGTATTTTCAATGATACACTGCATGTTACGTTATATTATAAGGTATTTTCAATGATACACTGCATATTACGTTATATTACAAGGTATTTTCAATGATACACTGCATGTTACGTTATATTATAAGGTATTTTCAATGATACACTGCATATTACGTTATATTACAAGGTATTTTCAATGATACACTGCATATTACGATATGATATAAGGTATTTTCAATGATACACTGCATATTACGTTATATCGTAAGGTATTTTCAATGATACACTGCATATTACGTTATATTATAAGGTATTTTCAATGATACACTGCATATTACGTTATATTATAAGGTATTTTCAATGATAAACTACGATATATTAGAAGGCATTTTCAATGATACACTGCATATTACGTTATATTAGAAAGTATTTTCAATGATACACTGCATATTACGTTATATTATAATGTATTTTTAATGATACACTGCATATTACGTTATATTATAATGTATTTTCAATGCTACACTGCATATTACGATATATTACATGGTATTTTCAATGAAACAATGTATATTACATTATGTTATAAGGTATTTTCAATGATACACTGCATGTTACGTTATAGTATAAGGTATTTTCTATGATATACTGCATATTACGCTATATTATAAGGTTTTTTCAATGATATACTGCATATTACGCTATATTATAAGGTATTTTCAATGATACACTGCATATTAGGATATGCTATAAGGTATTTTCAATGATACACTGCATATTACGTTATATTATAAGGTATTTTCAATGATACACTGCATATTACGTTATATTATAAGGTATTTTCAAAGTTACACTACAAATTACGATATGTTATAAGGTATTTCCAATGATACACTGCATATTACGTTATATTACATGGTATTTTCAATGATACACTGCATATTACGTTATATTATAAGGTATTTTCAATGATACACTGCATATTACGTTATATTATAAGGTATTTTCAATGATACACTGCATATTACGTTATATTAGAAGGTATTTTCAATGATACACTGCATATTACGTTATATTATAAGGTATTTTCAGTGATACACTGCATATTACGTTATATTATAAGGTATTGTCAAAGATACACTACAAATTACGATATCTTATAAGGTATTTTCAATGATACACTGCATATTACGTTATATTACATGGTATTTTCAATGATACACTGCATATTACGTTATATTATAAGGTATTTTCTATGATAAACTACGATATATTAGAAGGCATTTTCAATGATACACTGCATATTACGTTATATTAGATGGTATTTTCAATGATACACTGCATATTACGTTATATTATAATGTATTTTCAATGATACACTGCATATTACGTTATATTACAATGTATTTTCAATGATACACTGCATATTACGTTATATTATAAGGTATTTTCAATGATACACTGGATATTACGCTATATTAGAAGGTATTTTCAATGATACACTGCATATTACGTTATATTATAATGTATTTTCAATGATACACTGCATATTACGCTATATTATAAGGTATTTTCAATGATATACTGCATATTACGATATATTACATGGTATTTTCAATGAAACAATGTATATTACATTATATTATAAGGTATTTTCAATGATACACTGCATGTTACGTTATAGTATAAGGTATTTTCTATGATATACTGCATATTACGTTATATTACAAGGTATTTTCAATGATACACTGCATATTACGTTATATCGTAAGGTATTTTCAATGATACACTGCATATTACGTTATATTATAAGGTATTTTCAATGATACACTGCATATTACGTTATATTATAAGGTATTTTCAATGATAAACTACGATATATTAGAAGGCATTTTCAATGATACACTGCATATTACGTTATATTAGAAAGTATTTTCAATGATACACTGCATATTACGTTATATTATAATGTATTTTTAATGATACACTGCATATTACGTTATATTATAATGTATTTTCAATGCTACACTGCATATTACGATATATTACATGGTATTTTCAATGAAACAATGTATATTACATTATGTTATAAGGTATTTTCAATGATACACTGCATGTTACGTTATAGTATAAGGTATTTTCTATGATATACTGCATATTACGCTATATTATAAGGTTTTTTCAATGATATACTGCATATTACGCTATATTATAAGGTATTTTCAATGATACACTGCATATTAGGATATGCTATAAGGTATTTTCAATGATACACTGCATATTACGTTATATTATAAGGTATTTTCAATGATACACTGCATATTACGTTATATTATAAGGTATTTTCAATGATACACTGCATATTACGTTATATTATAAGGTATTGTCAAAGATACACTACAAATTACGATATCTTATAAGGTATTTTCAATGATACACTGCATATTACGTTATATTACATGGTATTTTCAATGATACACTGCATATTACGCTATATTATAAGGTATTTTCAATGATATACTGCATATTACGATATATTACATGGTATTTTCAATGAAACAATGTATATTACATTATATTATAATGTATTTTCAATGATACACTGCATATTACGCTATATTATAAGGTATTTTCAATGATATACTGCATATTACGATATATTACATGGTATTTTCAATGAAACAATGTATATTACATTATATTATAAGGTATTTTCAATGATACACTGCATGTTACGTTATAGTATAAGGTATTTTCTATGATATACTGCATATTACGTTATATTACAAGGTATTTTCAATGATACACTGCATATTACGTTATATCGTAAGGTATTTTCAATGATACACTGCATATTACGTTATATTATAAGGTATTTTCAATGAAACAATGTATATTACATTATGTTATAAGGTATTTTCAATGATACACTGCATGTTACGTTATAGTATAAGGTATTTTCTATGATATACTGCATATTACGCTATATTATAAGGTATTTTCAATGATACACTGCATATTACGTTATATTATAAGGTATTTTCAGTGATACACTGCATATTACGTTATATTATAAGGTATTGTCAAAGATACACTACAAATTACGATATCTTATAAGGTATTTTCAATGATACACTGCATATTACGTTATATTACATGGTATTTTCAATGATACACTGCATATTACGTTATATTATAAGGTATTTTCTATGATAAACTACGATATATTAGAAGGCATTTTCAATGATACACTGCATATTACGTTATATTAGATGGTATTTTCAATGATACACTGCATATTACGTTATATTATAATGTATTTTCAATGATACACTGCATATTACGTTATATTATAATGTATTTTCAATGATACACTGCATATTACGTTATATTATAAGGTATTTTCAATGATACACTGGATATTACGCTATATTAGAAGGTATTTTCAATGATACACTGCATATTACGTTATATTATAATGTATTTTCAATGATACACTGCATATTACGCTATATTATAAGGTATTTTCAATGATACACTGCATATTACGTTATATTATAAGGTATTTTCAATGATAAACTACGATATATTAGAAGGCATTTTCAATGATACACTGCATGTTACGTTATATTATAAGGTATTTTCAATGATACACTGCATATTACGTTATATTACAAGGTATTTTCAATGATACACTGCATGTTACGTTATATTATAAGGTATTTTCAATGATACACTGCATATTACGTTATATTACAAGGTATTTTCAATGATACACTGCATATTACGATATGATATAAGGTATTTTCAATGATACACTGCATATTACGTTATATCGTAAGGTATTTTCAATGATACACTGCATATTACGTTATATTATAAGGTATTTTCAATGATACACTGCATATTACGTTATATTATAAGGTATTTTCAATGATAAACTACGATATATTAGAAGGCATTTTCAATGATACACTGCATATTACGTTATATTAGAAAGTATTTTCAATGATACACTGCATATTACGTTATATTATAATGTATTTTTAATGATACACTGCATATTACGTTATATTATAATGTATTTTCAATGCTACACTGCATATTACGATATATTACATGGTATTTTCAATGAAACAATGTATATTACATTATGTTATAAGGTATTTTCAATGATACACTGCATGTTACGTTATAGTATAAGGTATTTTCTATGATATACTGCATATTACGCTATATTATAAGGTTTTTTCAATGATATACTGCATATTACGCTATATTATAAGGTATTTTCAATGATACACTGCATATTAGGATATGCTATAAGGTATTTTCAATGATACACTGCATATTACGTTATATTATAAGGTATTTTCAATGATACACTGCATATTACGTTATATTATAAGGTATTTTCAAAGTTACACTGCATATTACGTTATATTATAAGGTATTTTCAATGATACACTGCATATTACGTTATATTAGAAGGTATTTTCAATGATACACTGCATATTACGTTATATTATAAGGTATTTTCAGTGATACACTGCATATTACGTTATATTATAAGGTATTGTCAAAGATACACTACAAATTACGATATCTTATAAGGTATTTTCAATGATACACTGCATATTACGTTATATTACATGGTATTTTCAATGATACACTGCATATTACGTTATATTATAAGGTATTTTCTATGATAAACTACGATATATTAGAAGGCATTTTCAATGATACACTGCATATTACGTTATATTAGATGGTATTTTCAATGATACACTGCATATTACGTTATATTATAATGTATTTTCAATGATACACTGCATATTACGTTATATTATAATGTATTTTCAATGATACACTGCATATTACGTTATATTATAAGGTATTTTCAATGATACACTGGATATTACGCTATATTAGAAGGTATTTTCAATGATACACTGCATATTACGTTATATTATAATGTATTTTCAATGATACACTGCATATTACGCTATATTATAAGGTATTTTCAATGATATACTGCATATTACGATATATTACATGGTATTTTCAATGAAACAATGTATATTACATTATATTATAAGGTATTTTCAATGATACACTGCATGTTACGTTATAGTATAAGGTATTTTCTATGATATACTGCATATTACGTTATATTACAAGGTATTTTCAATGATACACTGCATATTACGTTATATCGTAAGGTATTTTCAATGATACACTGCATATTACGTTATATTATAAGGTATTTTCAATGATACACTGCATATTACGTTATATTATAAGGTATTTTCAATGATAAACTACGATATATTAGAAGGCATTTTCAATGATACACTGCATATTACGTTATAGTAGAAAGTATTTTCAATGATACACTGCATATTACGTTATATTATAATGTATTTTTAATGATACACTGCATATTACGTTATATTATAATGTATTTTCAATGCTACACTGCATATTACGATATATTACATGGTATTTTCAATGAAACAATGTATATTACATTATGTTATAAGGTATTTTCAATGATACACTGCATGTTACGTTATAGTATAAGGTATTTTCTATGATATACTGCATATTACGCTATATTATAAGGTTTTTTCAATGATATACTGCATATTACGCTATATTATAAGGTATTTTCAATGATACACTGCATATTAGGATATGCTATAAGGTATTTTCAATGATACACTGCATATTACGTTATATTATAAGGTATTTTCAATGATACACTGCATATTACGTTATATTATAAGGTATTTTCAATGATACACTGCATATTACGTTATATTATAAGGTATTGTCAAAGATACACTACAAATTACGATATCTTATAAGGTATTTTCAATGATACACTGCATATTACGTTATATTACATGGTATTTTCAATGATACACTGCATATTACGCTATATTATAAGGTATTTTCAATGATATACTGCATATTACGATATATTACATGGTATTTTCAATGAAACAATGTATATTACATTATATTATAATGTATTTTCAATGATACACTGCATATTACGCTATATTATAAGGTATTTTCAATGATATACTGCATATTACGATATATTACATGGTATTTTCAATGAAACAATGTATATTACATTATATTATAAGGTATTTTCAATGATACACTGCATGTTACGTTATAGTATAAGGTATTTTCTATGATATACTGCATATTACGTTATATTACAAGGTATTTTCAATGATACACTGCATATTACGTTATATCGTAAGGTATTTTCAATGATACACTGCATATTACGTTATATTATAAGGTATTTTCAATGATACACTGCATATTACGTTATATTATAAGGTACTTTCAATGATAAACTACGATATATTAGAAGGCATTTTCAATGATACACTGCATATTACGTTATATTAGAAAGAATTTTCAATGATACACTGCATATTACGTTATATTATAATGTATTTTTAATGATACACTGCATATTACGTTATATTATAATGTATTTTCAATGCTACACTGCATATTACGATATATTACATGGTATTTTCAATGAAACAATGTATATTACATTATGTTATAAGGTATTTTCAATGATACACTGCATGTTACGTTATAGTATAAGGTATTTTCTATGATATACTGCATATTACGCTATATTATAAGGTTTTTTCAATGATATACTGCATATTACGCTATATTATAAGGTATTTTCAATGATACACTGCATATTAGGATATGCTATAAGGTATTTTCAATGATACACTGCATATTACGTTATATTATAAGGTATTTTCAATGATACACTGCATATTACGTTATATTATAAGGTATTTTCAGTGATACACTGCATATTACGTTATATTATAAGGTATTGTCAAAGATACACTACAAATTACGATATCTTATAAGGTATTTTCAATGATACACTGCATATTACGTTATATTACATGGTATTTTCAATGATACACTGCATATTACGTTATATTATAAGGTATTTTCTATGATAAACTACGATATATTAGAAGGCATTTTCAATGATACACTGCATATTACGTTATATTAGATGGTATTTTCAATGATACACTGCATATTACGTTATATTATAATGTATTTTCAATGATACACTGCATATTACGTTATATTATAATGTATTTTCAATGATACACTGCATATTACGTTATATTATAAGGTATTTTCAATGATACACTGGATATTACGCTATATTAGAAGGTATTTTCAATGATACACTGCATATTACGTTATATTATAATGTATTTTCAATGATACACTGCATATTACGCTATATTATAAGGTATTTTCAATGATACACTGCATATTACGTTATATTATAAGGTATTTTCAATGATAAACTACGATATATTAGAAGGCATTTTCAATGATACACTGCATATTACGTTATATTAGAAGGTATTTTCAATGATACACTGCATATTACGTTATATTATAAGGTATTTTCAATGATACACTGGATATTACGCTATATTATAAGGTATTTTCAATGATACACTGCATATTACGTTATATTATAAGGTATTTTCAATGATACACTGCATGTTACGTTATATTATAAGGTATTTTCAATGATACACTGCATATTACGTTATATTACAAGGTATTTTCAATGATACACTGCATGTTACGTTATATTATAAGGTATTTTCAATGATACACTGCATATTACGTTATATTACAAGGTATTTTCAATGATACACTGCATATTACGATATGATATAAGGTATTTTCAATGATACACTGCATATTACGATATGATATAAGGTATTTTCAATGATACACTGCATATTACGTTATATCGTAAGGTATTTTCAATGATACACTGCATATTACGTTATATTATAAGGTATTTTCAATGATACACTGCATATTACGTTATATTATAAGGTATTTTCAATGATAAACTACGATATATTAGAAGGCATTTTCAATGATACACTGCATATTACGTTATATTAGAAAGTATTTTCAATGATACACTGCATATTACGTTATATTATAATGTATTTTTAATGATACACTGCATATTACGTTATATTATAATGTATTTTCAATGCTACACTGCATATTACGATATATTACATGGTATTTTCAATGAAACAATGTATATTACATTATGTTATAAGGTATTTTCAATGATACACTGCATGTTACGTTATAGTATAAGGTATTTTCTATGATATACTGCATATTACGCTATATTATAAGGTTTTTTCAATGATATACTGCATATTACGCTATATTATAAGGTATTTTCAATGATACACTGCATATTAGGATATGCTATAAGGTATTTTCAATGATACACTGCATATTACGTTATATTATAAGGTATTTTCAATGATACACTGCATATTACGTTATATTATAAGGTATTTTCAAAGTTACACTACAAATTACGATATGTTATAAGGTATTTCCAATGATACACTGCATATTACGTTATATTACATGGTATTTTCAATGATACACTGCATATTACGTTATATTATAAGGTATTTTCAATGATACACTGCATATTACGTTATATTATAAGGTATTTTTCAATGATACACTGCATATTACGTTATATTAGAAGGTATTTTCAATGATACACTGCATATTACGTTATATTATAAGGTATTTTCAGTGATACACTGCATATTACGTTATATTATAAGGTATTTTCAAAGATACACTACAAATTACGATATCTTATAAGGTATTTTCAATGATACACTGCATATTACGTTATATTACATGGTATTTTCAATGATACACTGCATATTACGTTATATTATAAGGTATTTTCAATGATAAACTACGATATATTAGAAGGCATTTTCAATGATACACTGCATATTACGTTATATTAGATGGTATTTTCAATGATACACTGCATATTACGTTATATTATAATGTATTTTCAATGATACACTGCATATTACGTTATATTATAATGTATTTTCAATGATACACTGCATATTACGTTATATTATAAGGTATTTTCAATGATACACTGGATATTACGCTATATTAGAAGGTATTTTCAATGATACACTGCATATTACGTTATATTATAATGTATTTTCAATGATACACTGCATATTACGCTATATTATAAGGTATTTTCAATGATATACTGCATATTACGATATATTACATGGTATTTTCATGAAACAATGTATATTACATTATATTATAAGGTATTTTCAATGATACACTGCATGTTACGTTATAGTATAAGGTATTTTCTATGATATACTGCATATTACGTTATATTACAAGGTATTTTCAATGATACACTGCATATTACGATATATCGTAAGGTATTTTCAATGATACACTGCATATTACGTTATATTATAAGGTATTTTCAATGATACACTGCATATTACGTTATATTATAAGGTATTTTCAATGATAAACTACGATATATTAGAAGGCATTTTCAATGATACACTGCATATTACGTTATATTAGAAAGTATTTTCAATGATACACGCATATTACGTTATATTATAATGTATTTTTAATGATACACTGCATATTACGTTATATTATAATGTATTTTCAATGCTACACTGCATATTACGATATATTTCATGGTATTTTCAATGAAACAATGTATATTACATTATGTTATAAGGTATTTTCAATGATACACTGCATGTTACGTTATAGTATAAGGTATTTTCTATGATATACTGCATATTACGCTATATTATAAGGTTTTTTCAATGATATACTGCATATTACGCTATATTATAAGGTATTTTCAAAGTTACACTACAAATTACGATATGTTATAAGGTATTTCCAATGATACACTGCATATTACGTTATATTACATGGTATTTTCAATGATACACTGCATATTACGTTATATTATAAGGTATTTTCAATGATACACTGCATATTACGTTATATTATAAGGTATTTTCAATGATACACTGCATATTACGTTATATTAGAAGGTATTTTCAATGATACACTGCATATTACGTTATATTATAAGGTATTTTCAGTGATACACTGCATATTACGTTATATTATAAGGTATTGTCAAAGATACACTACAAATTACGATATCTTATAAGGTATTTTCAATGATACACTGCATATTACGTTATATTACATGGTATTTTCAATGATACACTGCATATTACGTTATATTATAAGGTATTTTCTATGATAAACTACGATATATTAGAAGGCATTTTCAATGATACACTGCATATTACGTTATATTAGATGGTATTTTCAATGATACACTGCATATTACGTTATATTATAATGTATTTTCAATGATACACTGCATATTACGTTATATTATAATGTATTTTCAATGATACACTGCATATTACGTTATATTATAAGGTATTTTCAATGATACACTGGATATTACGCTATATTAGAAGGTATTTTCAATGATACACTGCATATTACGTTATATTATAATGTATTTTCAATGATACACTGCATATTACGCTATATTATAAGGTATTTTCAATGATATACTGCATATTACGATATATTACATGGTATTTTCAATGAAACAATGTATATTACATTATATTATAAGGTATTTTCAATGATACACTGCATGTTACGTTATAGTATAAGGTATTTTCTATGATATACTGCATATTACGCTATATTATAAGGTTTTTTCAATGATATACTGCATATTACGCTATATTATAAGGTATTTTCAATGATACACTGCATATTAGGATATGTTATAAGGTATTTTCAATGATACACTGCATATTACGTTATATTATAAGGTATTTTCAATGATACACTACAAATTACGATATGTTATAAGGTATTTCCAATGATACACTGCATATTACGTTATATTACATGGTATTTTCAATGATACACTGCATATTACGTTATATTAGAAGGTATTTTCAATGATACACTGCATATTACGTTATATTATAAGGCATTTTCAGTGATACACTGCATATTACGTTATATTATAAGGTATTGTCAAAGATACACTACAAATTACGATATCTTATAAGGTATTTTCAATGATACACTGCATATTACGTTATATTACATGGTATTTTCAATGATACACTGCATATTACGTTATATTATAAGGTATTTTCTATGATAAACTACGATATATTAGAAGGCATTTTCAATGATACACTGCATATTACGTTATATTAGATGGTATTTTCAATGATACACTGCATATTACGTTATATTATAATGTATTTTCAATGATACACTGCATATTACGTTATATTATAATGTATTTTCAATGATACACTGCATATTACGTTATATTATAAGGTATTTTCAATGATACACTGGATATTACGCTATATTATAAGGTATTTTCAATGATACACTGCATATTACGTTCTATTATAAGGTATTTTCAATGATACACTGCATGTTACGTTATATTATAAGGTATTATCATTGATACACTGCATATTACGTTATATTACAAGGTATTTTCAATGATACAGTGCATATTGCGATATGATATAAGGTATTTTCAATGATACACTGCACATTACGTTATATTATAAGGTATTTTCTATGATAAACTACGATATATTAGAAGGCATTTTCAATGATACACTGCATATTACGTTATATTATAAGGTATTTTCAATGATACACTGCATGTTACGTTATATTATAAGGTATTTTCATTGATACACTGCATATTACGTTATATTACAAGGTATTTTCAATGATACACTGCATATTACGATATGATATAAGGTATTTTCAATGATACACTGCATCTTACGTTATATTATAAGGTATTTTCAAAGTTACACTACAAATTACGATATGTTATAAGGTATTTTCAATGATACACTGCATATTACGTTATGTTATAAGGTATTTTCAATGATACACTGCATATTACGTTATATTATAAGGTATTTTCAATGATACACTGCATATTACGTTATATTATAATGTATTTTCAATGATACACTGCATATTACGTTATATTATAATGTATTTTCAATGATACACTGCATATTACGTTATATTATAAGGTATTTTCAATGATACACTGCATATTACGTTATATTATAAGGTATTTTCAAAGTTACACTACAAATTACGATATGTTATAAGGTATTTCCAATGATACACTGCATATTACGTTATATTACATGGTATTTTCAATGATACACTGCATATTACGTTATATTATAAGGTATTTTCAATGATACACTGCATATTACGTTATATTATAAGGTATTTTCAATGATACACTGCATATTACGTTATATTATAAGATATTTTCAATAATACACTGCATATTACGTTATATTATAAGGTATTTTCAATGATACACTGCATATTACGTTATATTATAAGGGATTTTCAAAGTTACACTACAAATTACGATATGTTATAAGGTATTTCCAATGATACACTGCATATTACGTTATATTACATGGTATTTTCAATGATACACTGCATATTACGTTATATTATAAGGTATTTTCAATGATACACTGCATATTACGTTATATTATAAGGTATTTTCAATGATACACTGCATATTACGTTATATTATAAGATATTTTCAATAATACACTGCATATTACGTTATATTAGAAGGTATTTTCAATGATACACTGCATATTACGTTATATTAGAAGGTATTTTCAATGATACACTGCATATTACGTTATATTATAAGGTATTTTCAATGATACACTGCATATTACGCTATATTATAAGGTATTTTCAATGATACACTGCATATTACGTTCTATTAGAAGGTATTTTCAATGATAAACTACGATATATTAGAAGGTATTTTCAATGATACACTGCATATTACGTTATATTATAAGGTATTTTCAATGATACACTGCATATTACGCTATATTATAAGGTATTTTCAATGATATACTGCATATTACGCTATATTATAAGGTATTTTCAATGATACATTGCATATTACGTTATATTATAAGGTATTTTCAATGATACACTGCATATTACGTTATATTACATGTTATTTTCAATGATACACTGCATATTACGTTATATTATAAGGTATTTTCAATGATACACTGCATATTACGTTATATTATAAGGTATTTTCAATGATAAACTACGATATATTAGAAGGCATTTTCAATGATACACTGCATATTACGTTATATTAGAAGGTATTTTCAATGATACACTGCATATTACGTTATATTATAATGTATTTTCAATGATACACTGCATATTACATTATATTACAAGGTATTTTCAATGATACACTGCATATTACGTTATATTATAAGGTATTTTCAATGATACACTGCATATTACGTTATATCGTAAGGTATTTTCAATGATACACTGCATATTACGTTATATTATAAGGTATTTTCAATGATACACTGCATATTACGTTATATTATAAGGTATTTTCAATGATACACTGCATATTACGTTATATTAGAAGGTATTTTCAATGATACACTGCATATTACGTTATATTATAAGGGATTTTCAATGATACACTGCATATTACGTTATATTATAAGGTATTTTCAATGATAAACTACGATATATTAGAAGGCATTTTCAATGATACACAGCATATTACGTTATATTATAATGTATTTTCAATGATACACTGCATATTACGTTATATTATAAGGTATTTTCAATGATACACTGCATATTACGTTATATTATAAGGTATTTTCAATGATACACTGCATATTACGTTATATTATAAGGTATTTTCAATGATAAACTACGATATATTAGAAGGCATTTTCAATGATACACTGCATATTACGTTACATTAGAAGGTATTTTCAATGATACACTGCATATTACGTTATATTACATGGTATTTTCAATGATACACTGCATATTACGTTATATTATAATGTATTTTCAATGATACACTGCATATTACGTTATATTATAAGGTATTTTCAATGATACACTGCATATTACGTTATATTATAAGGTATTTTCAATGATACACTCGATATTACGCTATATTATAAGGTATTTTCAATGATACACTGCATATTACGTTATATTATAAGGTATTTTCAATGATACACTGCATATTACGTTATATTAGAAGGTATTTTCAATGATACACTGCATATTACGTTATATTATAAGGTATTTTCAATGATACACTGCATATTACGCTATATTATAAGGTATTTTCAATGATACACTGCATATTACGTTCTATTAGAAGGTATTTTCAATGATAAACTACGATATATTAGAAGGTATTTTCAATGATACACTGCATATTACGTTATATTATAAGGTATTTTCAATGATACACTGCATATTACGCTATATTATAAGGTATTTTCAATGATATACTGCATATTACGCTATATTATAAGGTATTTTCAATGATACACTGCATATTACGTTATATTATAAGGTATTTTCAATGATACACTGCATATTACGTTATATTACATGTTATTTTCAATGATACACTGCATATTACGTTATATTATAAGGTATTTTCAATGATAAACTACGATATATTAGAAGGTATTTTCAATGATACACTGCATATTACGTTATATTATAAGGTATTTTCAATGATACACTGCATATTACGCTATATTATAAGGTATTTTCAATGATATACTGCATATTACGCTATATTATAAGGTATTTTCAATGATACATTGCATATTACGTTATATTATAAGGTATTTTCAATGATACACTGCATATTACGTTATATTACATGTTATTTTCAATGATACACTGCATATTACGTTATATTATAAGGTATTTTCAATGATACACTGCATATTACGTTATATTATAAGGTATTTTCAATGATAAACTACGATATATTAGAAGGCATTTTCAATGATACACTGCATATTACGTTATATTAGAAGGTATTTTCAATGATACACTGCATATTACGTTATATTATAATGTATTTTCAATGATACACTGCATATTACATTATATTACAAGGTATTTTCAATGATACACTGCATATTACGTTATATTATAAGGTATTTTCAATGATACACTGCATATTACGTTATATCGTAAGGTATTTTCAATGATACACTGCATATTACGTTATATTATAAGGTATTTTCAATGATACACTGCATATTACGTTATATTATAAGGTATTTTCAATGATACACTGCATATTACGTTATATTATAAGATATTTTCAATAATACACTGCATATTACGTTATATTAGAAGGTATTTTCAATGATACACTGCATATTACGTTATATTATAAGGGATTTTCAATGATACACTGCATATTACGTTATATTATAAGGTATTTTCAAAGATACACTACAAATTACGATATGTTATAAGGTATTTTCAATGATACACTGCATATTACGTTATATTACATGGTATTTTCAATGATACACTGCATATTACGTTATATTATAATGTATTTTCAATGATACACTGCATATTACGTTATATTATAAGGTATTTTCAATGATACACTGGATATTACGCTATATTATAAGGTATTTTCAATGATACACTGCATATTACGTTATATTATAAGGTATTTTCAATGATACACTGCATGTTACGTTATATTATAAGGTATTTTCATTGATACACTGCATATTACGTTATATTACAAGGTATTTTCAATGATACAGTGCATATTGCGATATGATATAAGGTATTTTCAATGATACACTGCACATTACGTTATATTATAAGGTATTTTCTATGATAAACTACGATATATTAGAAGGCATTTTCAATGATACACTGCATATTACGTTATATTAGAAGGTATTTTCGATGATACACTGCATATTACGTTATATTATAAGGTATTTTCAATGATACACTGCATGTTACGTTATATTATAAGGTATTTTCATTGATACACTGCATATTACGTTATATTACAAGGTATTTTCAATGATACAGTGCACATTGCGATATGATATAAGGTATTTTCAATGATACACTGCATATTACGTTATATTATAAGGTATTTTCTATGATAAACTACGATATATTAGAAGGCATTTTCAATGATACACTGCATATTACGTTATATTATAAGGTATTTTCAATGATACACTGCATGTTACGTTATATTATAAGGTATTTTCATTGATACACTGCATATTACGTTATATTTTTCAAGGTATTTTCAATGATACACTGCATATTACGATATGATATAAGGTATTTTCAATGATACACTGCATCTTACGTTATATTATAAGGTATTTTCAAAGTTACACTACAAATTACGATATGTTATAAGGTATTTTCAATGGTACACTGCATATTACGTTATGTTATAAGGTATTTTCAATGATACACTGCATATTACGTTATATTATAAGGTATATTCAATGATACACTGCATATTACGTTATATTATAATGTATTTTCAATGATACACTGCATATTACGTTATATTATAATGTATTTTCAATGATACACTGCATATTACGTTATATTATAAGGTATTTTCAATGATACACTGCATATTACGTTATATTATAAGGTATTTTCAAAGTTACACTACAAATTACGATATGTTATAAGGTATTTCCAATGATACACTGCATATTACGTTATATTACATGGTATTTTCAATGATACACTGCATATTACGTTATATTATAAGGTATTTTCAATGATACACTGCATATTACGTTATATTATAAGGTATTTTCAATGATACACTGCATATTACGTTATATTATAAGATATTTTCAATAATACACTGCATATTACGTTATATTAGAAGGTATTTTCAATGATACACTGCATATTACGTTATATTATAAGGGATTTTCAAAGTTACACTACAAATTACGATATGTTATAAGGTATTTCCAATGATACACTGCATATTACGTTATATTACATGGTATTTTCAATGATACACTGCATATTACGTTATATTATAAGGTATTTTCAATGATACACTGCATATTACGTTATATTATAAGGTATTTTCAATGATACACTGCATATTACGTTATATTATAAGATATTTTCAATAATACACTGCATATTACGTTATATTAGAAGGTATTTTCAATGATACACTGCATATTACGTTATATTATAAGGGATTTTCAATGATACACTGCATATTACGTTATATTATAAGGTATTTTCAAAGATACACTACAAATTACGATATGTTATAAGGTATTTTCAATGATACACTGCATATTACGTTATATTACATGGTATTTTCAATGATACACTGCATATTACGTTATATTATAAGGTATTTTCAATGATACACTGCATATTACGTTATATTATAAGGTATTTTCAATGATAAACTACGATATATTAGAAGGTATTTACAATGATACACTGCATATTACGTTATATTATAAGGTATTTTCAATGATACACTCGATATTACGCTATATTATAAGGTATTTTCAATGATACACTGCATATTACGTTATATTATAAGGTATTTTCAATGATACACTGCATATTACGTTATATTAGAAGGTATTTTCAATGATACACTGCATATTACGTTATATTATAAGGTATTTTCAATGATACACTGCATATTACGCTATATTATAAGGTATTTTCAATGATACACTGCATATTACGTTCTATTAGAAGGTATTTTCAATGATAAACTACGATATATTAGAAGGTATTTTCAATGATACACTGCATATTACGTTATATTATAAGGTATTTTCAATGATACACTGCATATTACGCTATATTATAAGGTATTTTCAATGATATACTGCATATTACGCTATATTATAAGGTATTTTCAATGATACATTGCATATTACGTTATATTATAAGGTATTTTCAATGATACACTGCATATTACGTTATATTACATGTTATTTTCAATGATACACTGCATATTACGTTATATTATAAGGTATTTTCAATGATACACTGCATATTACGTTATATTATAAGGTATTTTCAATGATAAACTACGATATATTAGAAGGCATTTTCAATGATACACTGCATATTACGTTATATTAGAAGGTATTTTCAATGATACACTGCATATTACGTTATATTATAATGTATTTTCAATGATACACTGCATATTACATTATATTACAAGGTATTTTCAATGATACACTGCATATTACGTTATATTATAAGGTATTTTCAATGATACACTGCATATTACGTTATATCGTAAGGTATTTTCAATGATACACTGCATATTACGTTATATTATAAGGTATTTTCAATGATACACTGCATATTACGTTATATTATAAGGTATTTTCAATGATACACTGCATATTACGTTATATTAGAAGGTATTTTCAATGATACACTGCATATTACGTTATATTATAAGGTATTTTCAATGATACACTGCATATTACGTTATATTATAAGGTATTTTCAATGATAAACTACGATATATTAGAAGGCATTTTCAATGATACACAGCATATTACGTTATATTATAATGTATTTTCAATGATACACTGCATATTACGTTATATTATAAGGTATTTTCAATGATACACTGCATATTACGTTATATTATAAGGTATTTTCAATGATACACTGCATATTACGTTATATTATAAGGTATTTTCAATGATAAACTACGATATATTAGAAGGCATTTTCAATGATACACTGCATATTACGTTACATTAGAAGGTATTTTCAATGATACACTGCATATTACGTTATATTACATGGTATTTTCAATGATACACTGCATATTACGTTATATTATAATGTATTTTCAATGATACACTGCATATTACGTTATATTATAAGGTATTTTCAATGATACACTGCATATTACGTTATATTATAAGGTATTTTCAATGATACACTCGATATTACGCTATATTATAAGGTATTTTCAATGATACACTGCATATTACGTTATATTATAAGGTATTTTCAATGATACACTGCATATTACGTTATATTAGAAGGTATTTTCAATGATACACTGCATATTACGTTATATTATAAGGTATTTTCAATGATACACTGCATATTACGCTATATTATAAGGTATTTTCAATGATACACTGCATATTACGTTCTATTAGAAGGTATTTTCAATGATGAACTACGATATATTAGAAGGTATTTTCAATGATACACTGCATATTACGTTATATTATAAGGTATTTTCAATGATACACTGCATATTACGCTATATTATAAGGTATTTTCAATGATATACTGCATATTACGCTATATTATAAGGTATTTTCAATGATACATTGCATATTACGTTATATTATAAGGTATTTTCAATGATACACTGCATATTACGTTATATTACATGTTATTTTCAATGATACACTGCATATTACGTTATATTATAAGGTATTTTCAATGATAAACTACGATATATTAGAAGGTATTTTCAATGATACACTGCATATTACGTTATATTATAAGGTATTTTCAATGATACACTGCATATTACGCTATATTATAAGGTATTTTCAATGATATACTGCATATTACGCTATATTATAAGGTATTTTCAATGATACATTGCATATTACGTTATATTATAAGGTATTTTCAATGATACACTGCATATTACGTTATATTACATGTTATTTTCAATGATACACTGCATATTACGTTATATTATAAGGTATTTTCAATGATACACTGCATATTACGTTCTATTATAAGGTATTTTCAATGATAAACTACGATATATTAGAAGGCATTTTCAATGATACACTGCATATTACGTTATATTAGAAGGTATTTTCAATGATACACTGCATATTACGTTATATTATAATGTATTTTCAATGATACACTGCATATTACATTATATTACAAGGTATTTTCAATGATACACTGCATATTACGTTATATTATAAGGTATTTTCAATGATACACTGCATATTACGTTATATCGTAAGGTATTTTCAATGATACACTGCATATTACGTTATATTATAAGGTATTTTCAATGATACACTGCATATTACGTTATATTATAAGGTATTTTCAATGATACACTGCATATTACGTTATATTAGAAGGTATTTTCAATGATACACTGCATATTACGTTATATTATAAGGTATTTTCAATGATACACTGCATATTACGTTATATTATAAGGTATTTTCAATGATAAACTACGATATATTAGAAGGCATTTTCAATGATACACAGCATATTACGTTATATTATAATGTATTTTCAATGATACACTGCATATTACGTTATATTATAAGGTATTTTCAATGATACACTGCATATTACGTTATATTATAAGGTATTTTCAATGATACACTGCATATTACGTTATATTATAAGGTATTTTCAATGATACACTGCATATTACGTTATGTTATAAGGTATTTTCAATGATACACTGCATATTACGTTATATTATAAGGTATTTTCAATGATACACTGCATATTACGTTATATTATAATGTATTTTCAATGATACACTGCATATTATGTTATATTATAATGTATTTTCAATGATACACTGCAGATTACGTTATATTATAAGGTATTTTCAATGATACACTGCATATTACGTTATATTATAAGGTATTTTCAAAGTTACACTACAAATTACGATATGTTATAAGGTATTTCCAATGATACACTGCATATTACGTTATATTACATGGTATTTTCAATGATACACTGCATATTACGTTATATTATAAGGTATTTTCAATGATACACTGCATATTACGTTATATTATAAGGTATTTTCAATGATACACTGCATATTACGTTATATTATAAGATATTTTCAATAATACACTGCATATTACGTTATATTAGAAGGTATTTTCAATGATACACTGCATATTACGTTATATTATAAGGGATTTTCAAAGTTACACTACAAATTACGATATGTTATAAGGTATTTCCAATGATACACTGCATATTACGTTATATTACATGGTATTTTCAATGATACACTGCATATTACGTTATATTATAAGGTATTTTCAATGATACACTGCATATTACGTTATATTATAAGGTATTTTCAATGATACACTGCATATTACGTTATATTATAAGATATTTTCAATAATACACTGCATATTACGTTATATTAGAAGGTATTTTCAATGATACACTGCATATTACGTTATATTATAAGGGATTTTCAATGATACACTGCATATTACGTTATATTATAAGGTATTTTCAAAGATACACTACAAATTACGATATGTTATAAGGTATTTTCAATGATACACTGCATATTACGTTATATTACATGGTATTTTCAATGATACACTGCATATTACGTTATATTATAAGGTATTTTCAATGATACACTGCATATTACGTTATATTATAAGGTATTTTCAATGATAAACTACGATATATTAGAAGGTATTTACAATGATACACTGCATATTACGTTATATTATAAGGTATTTTCAATGATACACTCGATATTACGCTATATTATAAGGTATTTTCAATGATACACTGCATATTACGTTATATTATAAGGTATTTTCAATGATACACTGCATATTACGTTATATTAGAAGGTATTTTCAATGATACACTGCATATTACGTTATATTATAAGGTATTTTCAATGATACACTGCATATTACGCTATATTATAAGGTATTTTCAATGATACACTGCATATTACGTTCTATTAGAAGGTATTTTCAATGATAAACTACGATATATTAGAAGGTATTTTCAATGATACACTGCATATTACGTTATATTATAAGGTATTTTCAATGATACACTGCATATTACGCTATATTATAAGGTATTTTCAATGATATACTGCATATTACGCTATATTATAAGGTATTTTCAATGATACATTGCATATTACGTTATATTATAAGGTATTTTCAATGATACACTGCATATTACGTTATATTACATGTTATTTTCAATGATACACTGCATATTACGTTATATTATAAGGTATTTTCAATGATACACTGCATATTACGTTATATTATAAGGTATTTTCAATGATAAACTACGATATATTAGAAGGCATTTTCAATGATACACTGCATATTACGTTATATTAGAAGGTATTTTCAATGATACACTGCATATTACGTTATATTATAATGTATTTTCAATGATACACTGCATATTACATTATATTACAAGGTATTTTCAATGATACACTGCATATTACGTTATATTATAAGGTATTTTCAATGATACACTGCATATTACGTTATATCGTAAGGTATTTTCAATGATACACTGCATATTACGTTATATTATAAGGTATTTTCAATGATACACTGCATATTACGTTATATTATAAGGTATTTTCAATGATACACTGCATATTACGTTATATTAGAAGGTATTTTCAATGATACACTGCATATTACGTTATATTATAAGGGATTTTCAATGATACACTGCATATTACGTTATATTATAAGGTATTTTCAATGATAAACTACGATATATTAGAAGGCATTTTCAATGATACACAGCATATTACGTTATATTATAATGTATTTTCAATGATACACTGCATATTACGTTATATTATAAGGTATTTTCAATGATACACTGCATATTACGTTATATTATAAGGTATTTTCAATGATACACTGCATATTACGTTATATTATAAGGTATTTTCAATGATAAACTACGATATATTAGAAGGCATTTTCAATGATACACTGCATATTACGTTACATTAGAAGGTATTTTCAATGATACACTGCATATTACGTTATATTACATGGTATTTTCAATGATACACTGCATATTACGTTATATTATAATGTATTTTCAATGATACACTGCATATTACGTTATATTATAATGTATTTTCAATGATACACTGCATATTACGTTATATTATAAGGTATTTTCAATTATACACTGGATATTACGCTATATTATAAGGTATTTTCAATGATACATTGCATGTTACGCTATATTGTAAGGTATTTTCAATGATACACTGTATATTACGTTATATTATAAGGTATTTTCAATAACACACTGCATATTACGTTATATTATAAGGTATTTTCAATGATACACTGCATATTACGTTATATTATAAGGTATTTTCAATGATACACTGCATATTACGTTATATTATAAGATATTTTCAATAATACACTGCATATTACGTTATATTAGAAGGTATTTTCAATGATACACTGCATATTACGTTATATTATAAGGGATTTTCAATGATACACTGCATATTACGTTATATTATAAGGTATTTTCAAAGATACACTACAAATTACGATATGTTATAAGGTATTTTCAATGATACACTGCATATTACGTTATATTGCATGGTATTTTCAATGATACACTGCATATTACGTTATATTATAAGGTATTTTCAATGATACACTGCATATTACGTTATATTATAACGTATTTTCAATGATACACTGCATATTACGTTATATTATAATGTATTTTCAATGATACACTGCATGTTACGCTATATTGTAAGGCATTTTCAATGATACACTGTATATTACGTTATATTATAAGGTATTTTCAATGACACACTGCATATTACGTTATATTATAAGGTATTTTCAATGATACACTGCATATTACGTTATATTATAAGGTATTTTCAATGATAAACTACGATATATTAGAAGGTATTTACAATGATACACTGCATATTACGTTATATTATAAGGTATTTTCAATGATACACTCGATATTACGCTATATTATAAGGTATTTTCAATGATACACTGCATATTACGTTATATTATAAGGTATTTTCAATGATACACTGCATATTACGTTATATTATAAGGTATTTTCAATGATACACTGCATATTACGTTATATTATAAGGTATTTTCAATGATACACTGCATATTACGCTATATTATAAGGTATTTTCAATGAGACACTGCATATTACGTTCTATTAGAAGGTATTTTCAATGATACACTGCATATTACGCTATATTATAAGGTATTTTCAATGATATACTGCATATTACGTTATATTATAATGTATTTTCAATGATACACTGCATATTACGTTATATTACAAGGTATTTTCAATGATACACTGCATATTACGTTATATTATAAGGTATTTTCAATGATACACTGCATATTACGTTATATCGTAAGGTATTTTCAATGATACACTGCATATTACGTTATATTATAAGGTATTTTCAATGATACACTGCATATTACGTTATATTATAAGGTACTTTCAATGATACACTGCATATTACGTTATATTAGAAGGTATTTTCAATGATACACTGCATATTACGCTATATTATAAGGTATTTTCAATGATACACTGCATATTACGTTATATTATAAGGTATTTTCAATGATACACTGCATGTTACGTTATATTATAAGGTATTTTCAATGATACACTGCATATTACGTTATATTATAAGGTATTTTCAATAATACACTGCATATTACGTTATATCGTAAGGTATTTTCAATGATACACTGCATATTACGTTATATTATAAGGTATTTTCAATGATACACTGCATATTACGTTATATTATAAGGTATTTTCAATGATACACTGCATATTACGTTATATTAGAAGGTATTTTCAATGATACACTGCATATTACGTTATATTATAAGGGATTTTCAATGATACACTGCATATTACGTTATATTATAAGGTATTTTCAATGATAAACTACGATATATTAGAAGGCATTTTCAATGATACACTGCATATTACGTTATATTAGAAGGTATTTTCAATGATACACAGCATATTACGTTATATTATAATGTATTTTCAATGATACACTGCATATTACGTTATATTATAATGTATTTTCAATGATACACTGCATGTTACGCTATATTGTAAGGTATTTTCAAAGATACACTGTATATTACGTTATATTATAAGGTATTTTCAATTACACACTGCATATTACGTTATATTATAAGGTATTTTCAATGATACACTGCATGTTACGTTATATAATAAGGTATTTTCAATGATACACTGCATATTACGTTATATTACAAGGTATTTTCAATGATACACTGCATATTACGATATGATATAAGGTGTTTTCAATGATACACTGCATATTACGTTATATCGTAAGGTATTTTCAATGATACACTGCATATTACATTATATTAGAAGGTATTTTCAATGATACACTGCATATTACGTTATATTATAATGTATTTTCAATGATACACTGCATATTACGTTATATTATAAGGTATTTTCAAAGAGACACTACAAATTACGATATGTTATAAGGTATTTTCAACGATACACTGCATATTACGTTATATTACATGGTATTTTCAATGATACACTGCATATTACGTTATATTATAATGTATTTTCAATGATACACTGCATATTACGTTATATTATAATGTATTTTCAATGATACACTGCATATTACGTTATATTATAAGGTATTTTCAATTATACACTGGATATTACGCTATATTATAAGGTATTTTCAATGATACATTGCATGTTACGCTATATTGTAAGGTATTTTCAATGATACACTGTATATTACGTTATATTATAAGGTATTTTCAATGATACACTGCATATTACGTTATATTATAAGGTATTTTCAATGATACACTGCATATTACGTTATATTATAAGGGATTTTCAATGATACACTGCATATTACGTTATATTATAAGGTATTTTCAATGATAAACTACGATATATTAGAAGGCATTTTCAATGATACACTGCATATTACGTTATATTAGAAGGTATTTTCAATGATACACAGCATATTACGTTATATTATAATGTATTTTCAATGATACACTGCATATTACGTTATATTATAATGTATTTTCAATGATACACTGCATGTTACGCTATATTGTAAGGTATTTTCAAAGATACACTGCATATTACGTTATATTATAAGGTATTTTCAATGATACACTGTATATTACGTTATATTACATGGTATTTTCTATGATACACTGCATATTACGTTATATTATAAGGTATTTTCAATGATACACTGCATATTACGTTATATTATAAGGTATTTTCAATGATAAACTACGATATATTAGAAGGTATTTTCAATGATACACTGCATATTAGGTTATATTATAAGGTATTTTCAATGATACACTGTATATTACGTTATATTACATGGTATTTTCAATGATACACTGCATATTACGATATGATATAAGGTATTTTCAATGACACACTGCATATTACGTTATATTATAAGGTATTTTCAATGATACACTGCATATTACGTTATATTATAAGGTATTTTCAATGATAAACTACGATATATTAGAACGTATTTTCAATGATACACTGCATATTACGTTATATTATAAGGTATTTTCAATGATACACTGCATATTACGTTATATTATAAGGTATTTTCAATGATGTACTGCATATTACGCTATATTATAAGGTATTTTCAATGACACACTGTATATTACGTTATATTACATGGTATTTTCAATGATACACTACAAATTACGATATGTTATAAGGTATTTTCAATGATACACTGCATATTACGTTATATTATAAGGTATTTTCAATGATAAACTACGATATATTAGAAGGTATTTTCAATGACACACTGCATATTACGTTATATTATAAGGTATTTTCAATGATACACTGCATATTACGTTATATTATAAGGTATTTTCAATGATAAACTACGATATATTAGAACGTATTTTCATTGATACACTGCATATTACGTTATATTATAAGGTATTTTCAATGATACACTGCATATTACGTTATATTATAAGGTATTTTCAATGATACACTGCATATTACGCTATATTATAAGGTATTATCAATGATACACTGTATATTACGTTATATTACATGGTATTTTCTATGATACACTGCATATTACGTTATATTATAAGGTATTTTCAATGACACACTGCATATTACGAAAAGATATAAGGTATTTTCAATGATACACTGCATATTACGTTATATTATAAGGTATTTTCAATGATAAACTACGATATATTAGAACGTATTTTCAATGATACACTGCATATTACGTTATATTATAAGGTATTTTCAATGATACACTGCATATTACGCTATATTATAAGGTATTTTCAATGATGTACTGCATATTACGCTATATTATAAGGTATTTTCAATGACACACTCTATATTACGTTATATTACATGGTATTTTCAATGATACACTACAAATTACGATATGTTATAAGGTATTTTCAATGATACACTGCATATTACGTTATATTATAAGGTATTTTCAATGATAAACTACGATATATTAGAAGGTATTTTCAATGATACACTGCATATTAGGTTATATTATAAGGTATTTTCAATGATACACTGTATATTACGTTATATTACATGGTATTTTCAATGATTCACTGCATATTACGATATGATATAAGGTATTTTCAATGACACACTGCATATTACGTTATATTATAAGGTATTTTCAATGATACACTGCATATTACGTTATATTATAAGGTATATTCAATGATAAACTACGATATATTAGAACGTATTTTCATTGATACACTGCATATTACGTTATATTATAAGGTATTTTCAATGATACACTGCATATTACGTTATATTATAAGGTATTTTCAATGATAAACTACGATATATTAGAAGGTATTTTCAATGATACACTGCATATTAGGTTATATTATAAGGTATTTTCAATGATACACTGTATATTACGTTATATTACATGGTATTTTCAATGATACACTGCATATTACGATATATTATAAGGTATTTTCAATGATAAACTGTATATTACGTTATATTACATGGTATTTTCTATGATACACTGCATATTACGTTATATTATAAGGTATTTTCAATGATACACTGCATATTACGTTATATTATAAGGTATTTTCAATGATACACTGCATATTACGTTATATTATAAGGTATTTTCAATGATACACTGCATATTACGCTATATTATAAGGTATTTTCAATGATACACTGTATATTACGTTATATTACATGGTATTTTCTATGATACACTGCATATTACGTTATATTATAAGGTATTTTCAATGACACACTGCATATTACGAAAAGATATAAGGTATTTTCAATGATACACTGCATATTACGTTATATCATAAGGTATTTTCAATGATACACTGCATATTACGTTATATTATAAGGTATTTTCTATGATATACTGCATATTACGTTATATTATAAGGTATTTTCAATGATACACTGCATATTACGTTATATTATAATGTATTTTCAATGATACACTGCATATTACGTTATATAATAATGTATTTTCAATGATACACTGCATATTACGTTATATTATAAGGTATTTTCAATGATACACTGCATATTACGTTATATTATAAGGTATTTTCAATGATACACTGCATATTACGCTATATTATAAGGTATTTTCAATGATACACTGCATGTTACGCTATATGATAAGGTATTTTCAATGATACACTGCATATTTCGTTATATTATAAGGTATTTTCAATGATACACTGCATGTTACGTTATATTATAAGGTATTTTCAATGATACACTGCATATTACGTTATATTATAAGGTATTTTCAATGATACACTGCATGTTACGTTATATTATAAGGTATTTTCAATGATACACTGCATATTACGTTATATTATAAGGTATTTTCAATGATACACTGGATATTACGCTATATTATAAGGTATTTTCAATGATACACTGCATGTTACGCTATATTGTAAGGTATTTTCAATGATACACTGTACATTACGTTATATTACATGGCATTTTCTATGATACACTGCATATTACGTTATATTATAAGGTATTTTCAATGATAAACTACGATATATTAGAAGGTATTTTCAATGATACACTGCATATTAGGTTATATTATAAGGTATTTTCAATGATACACTGCATATTACGTTATATTATAAGGTATTTTCAATGATACACTACATATTACGTTATATTATAAGGTATTTTCAATGATACACTGCATATTACGTTATATTATAAGGTATTTTCAATGATACACTGCATATTACGTTATATTATAAGGTATTTTCAATGATACACTGCATATTACGCTATATTATAAGGTATTTTCAATGATACACTGTATATTACGTTATATTACATGGTATTTTCTATGATACACTGCATATTACGTTATATTATAAGGTATTTTCAATTATAAACTGCATATTACGTTATATTATAAGGTATTTTCAATGATACACTGCATATTACGTTATATTATAAGGTATTTTCAATGATACACTGAATATTACGTTATATTATAAGGTATTTTCAATGATACACTGCATGTTACGTTATATTATAAGGTATTTTCAATGATACACTGCATATTACGTTATATTATAAGGTATTTTCAATGATACACTGCATATTACGTTATATTATAAGGTATTTTCAATGATACACTGCATATTACGTTATATTATAAGGTATTTTCAATGATACACTGGATATTACGCTATATTATAAGGTATTTTCAATGATACACTGCATGTTACGCTATATTGTAAGGTATTTTCAATGATACACTGTACATTACGTTATATTACATGGCATTTTCTATGATACACTGCATATTACGTTATATTATAAGGTATTTTCAATGATACACTGCATATTACGTTATATTATAAGGTATTTTCAATGATAAACTACGATATATTAGAAGGTATTTTCAATGATACACTGCATATTAGGTTATATTATAAGGTATTTTCAATGATACACTGGATATTACGCTGTATTATAAGGTATTTTCAATGATACACTGCATGTTACGCTATATTGTAAGGTATTTTCAATGATACACTGTACATTACGTTATATTACATGGCATTTTCTATGATACACTGCATATTACGTTATATTATAAGGTATTTTCAATGATACACTGCATATTACGTTATATTATAAGGTATTTTCAATGATAAACTACGATATATTAGAAGGTATTTTCAATGATACACTGCATATTAGGTTATATTATAAGGTATTTTCAATGATACACTGTATATTACGTTATATTACATGGTATTTTCAATGATACACTGCATATTACGATATGATATAAGGTATTTTCAATGACACACTGCATATTACGTTATATTATAAGGTATTTTCAATGATACACTGCATATTACGTTATATTATAAGGTATTTTCAATGATAAACTACGATATATTAGAACGTATTTTCATTGATACACTGCATATTACGTTATATTATAAGGTATTTTCAATGATACACTGAATATTAGGTTATATTATAAGGTATTTTCAATGATACACTGTATATTACGTTATATTACATGGTATTTTCAATGATACACTGCATATTACGATATGATATAAGGTATTTTCAATGACACACTGCATATTACGTTATATTATAAGGTATTTTCAATGATACACTGCATATTACGTTATATTATAAGGTATTTTCAATGATAAACTACGATATATTAGAACGTATTTTCATTGATACATTGCATATTACGTTATATTATAAGGTATTTTCAATGATACACTGCATATTACGTTATATTATAAGGTATTTTCAATGATAAACTACGATATATTAGAAGGTATTTTCAATGATACACTGCATATTACGTTATATTATAAGGTATTTTCAATGATACACTGCATATTACGTTATATTACATGGTATTTTCAATGATACACTGCATATTACGATATGATATAAGGTATTTTCATTGATACACTGCATATTACGTTATATTATAAGGTATTTTCAATGATACACTGCATATTACGTTATATTATAAGGTATTTTCAATGATAAACTACGATATATTAGAAGGTATTTTCAATGATACACTGCATATTAGGTTATATTATAAGGTATTTTCAATGATACACTGTATATTACGTTATATTACATGGTATTTTCAATGATACACTGCATATTACGATATGATATAAGGTATTTTCAATGACACACTGCATATTACGTTATATTATAAGGTATTTTCAATGATACACTGCATATTACGTTATATTATAAGGTATTTTCAATGATAAACTACGATATATTAGAACGTATTTTCATTGATACACTGCATATTACGTTATATTATAAGGTATTTTCAATGATACACTGCATATTCGGTTATATTATAAGGTATTTTCAATGATACACTGTATATTACGTTATATTACATGGTATTTTCAATGATACACTGCATATTACGATATGATATAAGGTATTTTCAATGACACACTGCATATTACGTTATATTATAAGGTATTTTCAATGATACACTGCATATTACGTTATATTATAAGGTATTTTCAATGATAAACTACGATATATTAGAACGTATTTTCATTGATACACTGCATATTACGTTATATTATAAGGTATTTTCAATGATACACTGCATATTACGTTATATTATAAGGTATTTTCAATGATAAACTACGATATATTAGAAGGTATTTTCAATGATACACTGCATATTAGGTTATATTATAAGGTATTTTCAATGATACACTGTATATTACGTTATATTACATGGTATTTTCAATGATACACTGCATATTACGATATATTATAAGGTATTTTCAATGATAAACTGTATATTACGTTATATTACATGGTATTTTCTATGATACACTGCATATTACGTTATATTATAAGGTATTTTCAATGATACACTGCATATTACGTTATATTATAAGGTATTTTCAATGATACACTGCATATTACGTTATATTATAAGGTATTTTCAATGATACACTGCATATTACGTTATATTATAAGGTATTTTCAATGATACACTGTATATTACGTTATATTACATGGTATTTTCTATGATACACTGCATATTACGTTATATTATAAGGTATTTTCAATGACACACTGCATATTACGAAAAGATATAAGGTATTTTCAATGATACACTGCATATTACGTTATATCATAAGGTATTTTCAATGATAAACTACGATATATTAGAAGGTATTTTCAATGATACACTGCATATTAGGTTATATTATAAGGTATTTTCAATGATACACTGGATATTACGCTATATTATAAGGTATTTTCAATGATACACTGCATGTTACGCTATATTGTAAGGTATTTTCAATGATACACTGTACATTACGTTATATTACATGGCATTTTCTATGATACACTGCATATTACGTTATATTATAAGGTATTTTCAATGATACACTGCATATTACGTTATATTATAAGGTATTTTCAATGATACACTGTATATTACGTTATATTACATGGTATTTTCAATGATACACTGCATATTACGATATGATATAAGGTATTTTCAATGACACACTGCATATTACGTTATATTATAAGGTATTTTCAATGATACACTGCATATTACGTTATATTATAAGGTATTTTCAATGATAAACTACGATATATTAGAACGTATTTTCATTGATACACTGCATATTACGTTATATTATAAGGTATTTTCAATGATACACTGCATATTCGGTTATATTATAAGGTATTTTCAATGATATACTGTATATTACGTTATATTACATGGTATTTTCAATGATACACTGCATATTACGATATGATATAAGGTATTTTCAATGACACACTGCATATTACGTTATATTATAAGGTATTTTCAATGATACACTGCATATTACGTTATATTATAAGGTATTTTCAATGATAAACTACGATATATTAGAAGGTATTTTCAATGATACACTGAATATTAGGTTATATTATAAGGTATTTTCAATGATACACTGTATATTACGTTATATTACATGGTATTTTCAATGATACACTGCATATTACGATATGATATAAGGTATTTTCAATGATACACTGCATATTACGTTATATTATAAGGTATTTTCAATGATACACTGCATATTACGTTATATTATAAGGTATTTTCAATGATAAACTACGATATATTAGAACGTATTTTCATTGATACATTGCATATTACGTTATATTATAAGGTATTTTCAATGATACACTGCATATTACGTTATATTATAAGGTATTTTCAATGATAAACTACGATATATTAGAAGGTATTTTCAATGATACACTGCATATTAGGTTATATTATAAGGTATTTTCAATGATACACTGTATATTACGTTATATTACATGGTATTTTCAATGATACACTGCATATTACGATATGATATAAGGTATTTTCATTGACACACTGCATATTACGTTATATTATAAGGTATTTTCAATGATACACTGCATATTACGTTATATTATAAGGTATTTTCAATGATAAACTACGATATATTAGAAGGTATTTTCAATGATACACTGCATATTAGGTTATATTATAAGGTATTTTCAATGATACACTGTATATTACGTTATATTACATGGTATTTTCAATGATACACTGCATATTACGATATGATATAAGGTATTTTCAATGACACACTGCATATTACGTTATATTATAAGGTATTTTCAATGATACACTGCATATTACGTTATATTATAAGGTATTTTCAATGATAAACTACGATATATTAGAACGTATTTTCATTGATACACTGCATATTACGTTATATTATAAGGTATTTTCAATGATACACTGCATATTCGGTTATATTATAAGGTATTTTCAATGATACACTGTATATTACGTTATATTACATGGTATTTTCAATGATACACTGCATATTACGATATGATATAAGGTATTTTCAATGACACACTGCATATTACGTTATATTATAAGGTATTTTCAATGATACACTGCATATTACGTTATATTATAAGGTATTTTCAATGATAAACTACGATATATTAGAACGTATTTTCATTGATACACTGCATATTACGTTATATTATAAGGTATTTTCAATGATACACTGCATATTACGTTATATTATAAGGTATTTTCAATGATAAACTACGATATATTAGAAGGTATTTTCAATGATACACTGCATATTAGGTTATATTATAAGGTATTTTCAATGATACACTGTATATTACGTTATATTACATGGTATTTTCAATGATACACTGCATATTACGATATATTATAAGGTATTTTCAATGATAAACTGTATATTACGTTATATTACATGGTATTTTCTATGATACACTGCATATTACGTTATATTATAAGGTATTTTCAATGATACACTGCATATTACGTTATATTATAAGGTATTTTCAATGATACACTGCATATTACGTTATATTATAAGGTATTTTCAATGATACACTGCATATTACGCTATATTATAAGGTATTTTCAATGATACACTGTATATTACGTTATATTACATGGTATTTTCTATGATACACTGCATATTACGTTATATTATAAGGTATTTTCAATGACACACTGCATATTACGAAAAGATATAAGGTATTTTCAATGATACACTGCATATTACGTTATATCATAAGGTATTTTCAATGATACACTGCATATTACGTTATATTATAAGGTATTTTCTATGATATACTGCATATTACGTTATATTATAAGGTATTTTCAATGATACACTGCATATTACGTTATATTATAATGTATTTTCAATGATACACTGCATATTACGTTATATTATAATGTATTTTCAATGATACACTGCATATTACGTTATATTATAAGGTATTTTCAATGATACACTGGATATTACGCTATATTATAAGGTATTTTCAATGATACACTGCATGTTACGCTATATTGTAAGGTATTTTCAATGATACACTGTACATTACGTTATATTACATGGCATTTTCTATGATACACTGCATATTACGTTATATTATAAGGTATTTTCAATGATACACTGCATATTACGTTATATTATAAGGTATTTTCAATGATAAACTACGATATATTAGAAGGTATTTTCAATGATACACTGCATATTAGGTTATATTATAAGGTATTTTCAATGATACACTGTATATTACGTTATATTACATGGTATTTTCAATGATACACTGCATATTACGATATGATATAAGGTATTTTCAATGACACACTGCATATTACGTTATATTATAAGGTATTTTCAATGATACACTGCATATTACGTTATATTATAAGGTATTTTCAATGATACACTGCATATTACGTTATATTATAAGGTATTTTCAATGATACACTGCATATTACGATATGTAATAAAGTATTTTCAATGATACACTGCATATTACGTTATATTATAAGGTATTTTCATTGATACACTGCATATTACGTTATATTACATGGTATTTTCAATGATACACTGCATATTACGTTATATTATAAAGTATTTTCAATGATACACTACATATTACGTTATAATATAAGGTATTTTCAATGATACACTGCATATTACGTTATATTATAAGGTATTTTCAATGATACACTGCATGTTACGTTATATTATAAGGTATTTTCAATGATACACTGCATATTACGTTATATTATAAGGTATTTTCAATGATACACTACATATTACGTTATATTATAAGGTATTTTCAATGATAAACTACGATATATTAGAAGGTATTTTCAATGATACACTGCATATTACGTTATATTATAAGGTATTTTCAATGATACACTGCATATTACGTTATATTATAATGTATTTTCAATGATACACTGCATATTACGTTATGTTATAATGTATTTTCAATGATACACTGCATATTACGTTATATTATAAGGTATTTTCAATGATACACTGCATATTACGTTATATTATAAGGTATTTTCAATGATACACTGCATATTACGTTATATTATAAGGTATTTTCAATGATACACTGCATGTTACGCTATATGATAAGGTATTTTCAATGATACACTGCATATTTCGTTATATTATAAGGTATTTTCAATGATACACTGCATGTTACGTTATATTATAAGGTATTTTCAATGATACACTGGATATTACGCTATATTATAAGGTATTTTCAATGATACACTGCATGTTACGCTATATTGTAAGGTATTTTCAATGATACACTGTACATTACGTTATATTACATGGCATTTTCTATGATACACTGCATATTACGTTATATTATAAGGTATTTTCAATGATACACTGCATATTACGTTATATTATAAGGTATTTTCAATGATAAACTACGATATATTAGAAGGTATTTTCAATGATACACTGCATATTAGGTTATATTATAAGGTATTTTCAATGATACACTGGATATTACGCTATATTATAAGGTATTTTCAATGATACACTGCATGTTACGCTATATTGTAAGGTATTTTCAATGATACACTGTACATTACGTTATATTACATGGCATTTTCTATGATACACTGCATATTACGTTATATTATAAGGTATTTTCAATGATACACTGCATATTACGTTATATTATAAGGTATTTTCAATGATAAACTACGATATATTAGAAGGTATTTTCAATGATACACTGCATATTAGGTTATATTATAAGGTATTTTCAATGATACACTGGATATTACGCTATATTATAAGGTATTTTCAATGATACACTGCATGTTACGCTATATTGTAAGGTATTTTCAATGATACACTGTACATTACGTTATATTACATGGCATTTTCTATGATACACTGCATATTACGTTATATTATAAGGTATTTTCAATGATACACTGCATATTACGTTATATTATAAGGTATTTTCAATGATACACTGTATATTACGTTATATTACATGGTATTTTCAATGATACACTGCATATTACGATATGATATAAGGTATTTTCAATGACACACTGCATATTACGTTATATTATAAGGTATTTTCAATGATACACTGCATATTACGTTATATTATAAGGTATTTTCAATGATAAACTACGATATATTAGAACGTATTTTCATTGATACACTGCATATTACGTTATATTATAAGGTATTTTCAATGATACACTGCATATTCGGTTATATTATAAGGTATTTTCAATGATATACTGTATATTACGTTATATTACATGGTATTTTCAATGATACACTGCATATTACGATATGATATAAGGTATTTTCAATGACACACTGCATATTACGTTATATTATAAGGTATTTTCAATGATACACTGCATATTACGTTATATTATAAGGTATTTTCAATGATAAACTACGATATATTAGAAGGTATTTTCAATGATACACTGAATATTAGGTTATATTATAAGGTATTTTCAATGATACACTGTATATTACGTTATATTACATGGTATTTTCAATGATACACTGCATATTACGATATGATATAAGGTATTTTCAATGACACACTGCATATTACGTTATATTATAAGGTATTTTCAATGATACACTGCATATTACGTTATATTATAAGGTATTTTCAATGATAAACTACGATATATTAGAACGTATTTTCATTGATACATTGCATATTACGTTATATTATAAGGTATTTTCAATGATACACTGCATATTACGTTATATTATAAGGTATTTTCAATGATAAACTACGATATATTAGAAGGTATTTTCAATGATACACTGCATATTAGGTTATATTATAAGGTATTTTCAATGATACACTGTATATTACGTTATATTACATGGTATTTTCAATGATACACTGCATATTACGATATGATATAAGGTATTTTCATTGACACACTGCATATTACGTTATATTATAAGGTATTTTCAATGATACACTGCATATTACGTTATATTATAAGGTATTTTCAAGGATAAACTACGATATATTAGAACGTATTTTCATTGATACACTGCATATTACGTTATATTATAAGGTATTTTCAATGATAAACTACGATATATTAGAAGGTATTTTCAATGATACACTGCATATTACGTTATATTATAAGGTATTTTCAATGATACACTGTATATTACGTTATATTACATGGTATTTTCAATGATACACTGCATATTACGATATGATATAAGGTATTTTCAATGATACACTGCATATTACGTTATATTACATGGTATTTTCATTGATACACTGCATATTATGTTATATTACATGGTATTTTCAATGATACACTGCATATTACATTATATTATAAGGTATTTTCAATGATACACTGCATATTACGTTATATTATAAGGTATTTTCAATGATATACTGCATATTACGCTATATTATAAGGTATTTTCAATGATACACTACATATTACGTTATATTATAAGGTATTTTCAATGATACACTGCATATTACGTTATATTATAAGGTATTTTCAATGATACACAGGATATTACGCTATATTATAAGGTATTTTCAATGATACCCTGCATGTTACGCTATATTGTAAGGTATTTTCAATGATACACTGCATATTACGTTATATTATAAGGTATTTTCAATGATACACTGCATGTTACGTTATATTATAAGGTATTTTCAATGATACACTGCATATTACGTTATATTATAATGTATTTTCAATAATACACTACATATTACGTTATATTATAAGGTATTTTCAATGATACACTGCATATTACGTTATATTATAAGGTATTTTCAATGATACACTGCATATTACGATATGTAATAAGGTATTTTCAATGATACACTGCATATTACGTTATATTACATGGTATTTTCATTGATACACTGCATATTACGTTATATTACATGGTATTTTCAATGATACACTGCATATTACGTTATATTATAAAGTATTTTCAATGATACACTACATATTACGTTATATTATAAGGTATTTTCAATGATACACTGCATATTACGTTATATTATAAGGTATTTTCAATGATACACTGCATGTTACGTTATATTATAAGGTATTTTCAATGATACACTGCATATTACGTTATATTATAAGGTATTTTCAATGATACACTACATATTACGTTATATTATAAGGTATTTTCAATGATAAACTACGATATATTAGAAGGTATTTTCAATGATACACTGCATATTACGTTATATTATAAGGTATTTTCAATGATACACTGCATATTACGTTATATTATAATGTATTTTCAATGATACACTGCATATTACGTTATATTATAATGTATTTTCAATGATACACTGCATATTACGTTATATTATAAGGTATTTTCAATGATACACTGCATATTACGTTATATTATAAGGTATTTTCAATGATACACTGCATATTACGCTATATTATAAGGTATTTTCAATGATACACTGTATATTACGTTATATTACATGGTATTTTCTATGATACACTGCATATTACGTTATATTATAAGGTATTTTCAATTATAAACTGCATATTACGTTATATTATAAGGTATTTTCAATGATACACTGCATATTACGTTATATTATAAGGTATTTTCAATGATACACTGAATATTACGTTATATTATAAGGTATTTTCAATGATACACTGCATATTACGTTATATTATAAGGTATTTTCAATGATACACTGGATATTACGCTATATTATAAGGTATTTTCAATGATACACTGCATGTTACGCTATATTGTAAGGTATTTTCAATGATACACTGTACATTACGTTATATTACATGGCATTTTCTATGATACACTGCATATTACGTTATATTATAAGGTATTTTCAATGATACACTGCATATTACGTTATATTATAAGGTATTTTCAATGATAAACTACGATATATTAGAAGGTATTTTCAATGATACACTGCATATTAGGTTATATTATAAGGTATTTTCAATGATACACTGTATATTACGTTCTATTACATGGTATTTTCAATGATACACTGCATATTACGATATGATATAAGGTATTTTCAATGACACACTGCATATTACGTTATATTATAAGGTATTTTCAATGATACACTGCATATTACGTTATATTATAAGGTATTTTCAATGATACACAGGATATTACGCTATATTATAAGGTATTTTCAATGATACAGTGCATGTTACGCTATATTGTAAGGTATTTTCAATGATACACTGCATATTACGTTATATTATAAGGTATTTTCAATGATACACTGCATATTACGTTATATTATAAGGTATTTTCAATGATACACTGCATATTACGTTATATTATAAGGTATTTTCAATGATACACTGCATATTACGTTATATTATAAGGTATTTTTCAATGATACACTGCATATTACGTTATATTATAAGGTATTTTCAATGATACACTGCATATTACGCTATATTATAAGGTATTTTCAATGATACACTGTATATTACGTTATATTACATGGTATTTTCTATGATACACTGTATATTACGTTATATTATAAGGTATTTTCAATGACACACTGCATATTACGAAAAGATATAAGGTATTTTCAATGATACACTGCATATTACGTTATATCATAAGGTATTTTCAATGATACACTGCATATTACGTTATATTATAAGGTATTTTCAATGATATACTGCATATTACGCTATGTTATAAGGTATTTTCAATGATACCCTGCATGTTACGCTATATTGTAAGGTATTTTCAATGATACACTGCATATTACGTTATATTATAAGGTATTTTCAATGATACACCTGCATGTTACGTTATATTATAAGGTATTTTCAATGATACACTGCATATTACGTTATATTATAATGTATTTTCAATAATACACTACATATTACGTTATATTATAAGGTATTTTCAATGATACACTGCATATTACGTTATATTATAAGGTATTTTCAATGATACACTGCATATTACGATATGTAATAAAGTATTTTCAATGATACACAGGATATTACGTTATATTATAAGGTATTTTCATTGATACACTGCATATTACGTTATATTACATGGTATTTTCAATGATACACTGCATATTACGTTATATTATAAAGTATTTTCAATGATACACTACATATTACGTTATATTATAAGGTATTTTCAATGATACACTGCATATTACGTTATATTATAAGGTATTTTCAATGATACACTGCATGTTACGTTATATTATAAGGTATTTTCAATGATACACTGCATATTACGTTATATTATAAGGTATTTTCAATGATACACTACATATTACGTTATATTATAAGGTATTTTCAATGATAAACTACGATATATTAGAAGGTATTTTCAATGATACACTGCATATTACGTTATATTATAAGGTATTTTCAATGATACACTGCATATTACGTTATATTATAATGTATTTTCAATGATACACTGCATATTACGTTATATTATAATGTATTTTCAATGATACACTGCATATTACGTTATATTATAAGGTATTTTCAATGATACACTGCATATTACGTTATATTATAAGGTATTTTCAATGATACACTGCATATTACGCTTTATTATAAGGTATTTTCATTGATACACTTTATATTACGTTATATTACATGGTATTTTCTATGATACACTGCATATTACGTTATATTATAAGGTATTTTCAATTATAAACTGCATATTACGTTATATTATAAGGTATTTTCAATGATACACTGCATATTACGTTATATTATAAGGTATTTTCAATGATACACTGAATATTACGTTATATTATAAGGTATTTTCAATGATACACTGCATATTACGTTATATTATAAGGTATTTTCAATGATACACTGGATATTACGCTATATTATAAGGTATTTTCAATGATACACTGCATGTTACGCTATATTGTAAGGTATTTTCAATGATACACTGTACATTACGTTATATTACATGGCATTTTCTATGATACACTGCATATTACGTTATATTATAAGGTATTTTCAATGATACACTGCATATTACGTTATATTATAAGGTATTTTCAATGATAAACTACGATATATTAGAAGGTATTTTCAATGATACACTGCATATTAGGTTATATTATAAGGTATTTTCAATGATACACTGTATATTACGTTCTATTACATGGTATTTTCAATGATACACTGCATATTACGATATGATATAAGGTATTTTCAATGACACACTGCATATTACGTTATATTATAAGGTATTTTCAATGATACACTGCATATTACGTTATATTATAAGGTATTTTCAATGATACACAGGATATTACGCTATATTATAAGGTATTTTCAATGATACAGTGCATGTTACGCTATATTGTAAGGTATTTTCAATGATACACTGCATATTACGTTATATTATAAGGTATTTTCAATGATACACTGCATATTACGTTATATTATAAGGTATTTTCAATGATACACTGCATATTACGTTATATTATAAGGTATTTTCAATGATACACTGCATATTACGTTATATTATAAGGTATTTTCAATGATACACTGCATATTACGTTATATTATAAGGTATTTTCAATGATACACTGCATATTACGCTATATTATAAGGTATTTTCAATGATACACTGTATATTACGTTATATTACATGGTATTTTCTATGATACACTGCATATTACGTTATATTATAAGGTATTTTCAATGACACACTGCATATTACGAAAAGATATAAGGTATTTTCAATGATACACTGCATATTACGTTATATCATAAGGTATTTTCAATGATACACTGCATATTACGTTATATTATAAGGTATTTTCAATGATATACTGCATATTACGCTATGTTATAAGGTATTTTCAATGATGTACTGCATATTACGCTATATTATAAGGTATTTTCAATGACACACTGTATATTACGTTATATTACATGGTATTTTCAAAGATACACTGCATATTACGTTATATTATAAGGTATTTTCAATGATACACTGCATATTACGTTATATTATAAGGTATTTTCAATGATACAATGCATATTACGTTATATTATAAGGTATTTTCAATGATAAACTACGATATATTAGAAGGTATTTTCAATGATACACTGCATATTACGTTATATTATAAGGTATTTTCAATGATAAACTACGATATATTAGAAGGTATTTTCAATGATACACTGCATATTAGGTTATATTATAAGGTATTTTCAATGATACACTGTATATTACGTTATATTACATGGTATTTTCAATGATACACTGCATATTACGATATGATATAAGGTATTTTCAATGACACACTGCATATTACGTTATATTATAAGGTATTTTCAATGATACACTGCATATTACGTTATATTATAAGGTATTTTCAATGATAAACGACGATATATTAGAACCTATTTTCATTGATACACTGCATATTACGTTATATTATAAGGTATTTTCAATGATACACTGCATATTACGTTATATTATAAGGTATTTTCAATGATAAACTACGATATATTAGAAGGTATTTTCAATGATACACTGCATATTAGGTTATATTATAAGGTATTTTCAATGATACACTGCATATTACGTTATATTATAAGGTATTTTCAATGATAAACTACGATATATTAGAAGGTATTTTCAATGATACACTGCATATTAGGTTATATTATAAGGTATTTTCAATGATACACTGTATATTACGTTATATTACATGGTATTTTCAATGATAAACTACGATATATTAGAACGTATTTTCAATGATACACTGCATATTACGTTACATTATAAGGTATTTTCAATGATACACTGCATGTTCCGTTATATTATTATGTATTTTCAATGATACACTGCATATTACGTTATTTTATAAGGTATTTTCAATGATACACTGCATATTACGTTATATTATAAGGTATTTTCAATGATACACTGGATATTACGCTATATTATAAGGTATTTTCAATGATACACTGCATGTTACGCTATATTGTAAGGTATTTTCAATGATACACTGTACATTACGTTATATTACATGGCATTTTCTATGATACACTGCATATTACGTTATATTATAAGGTATTTTCAATGATACACTGCATATTACGTTATATTATAAGGTATTTTCAATGATAAACTACGATATATTAGAAGGTATTTTCAATGATACACTGCATATTAGGTTATATTATAAGGTATTTTCAATGATACACTGTATATTACGTTATATTACATGGTATTTTCAATGATACACTGCATATTACGATATGATATAAGGTATTTTCAATGACACACTGCATATTACGTTATATTATAAGGTATTTTCAATGATACACTGCATATTACGTTATATTATAAGGTATTTTCAATGATACACTACATATTACGTTATATTATAAGGTATTTTCAATGATACACTGCATGTTACGTTATATTATAAGGTATTTTCAATGATACACTGCATATTACGTTATATTATAAGGTATTTTCAATGATATACTGCATATTACGCTATATTATAAGGTATTTTCAATGATATACTGCATATTACACTATATTATAAGGTATTTTCAATGACACACTGTATATTACGTTATATTACACGGTATTTTCAATGATACACTGCATATTACGTTATATTATAAGGTATTTTCAATGATACACTACATATTACGTTATATTATAAGGTATTTTCAATGATACACTGCATATTACGTTATATTATAAGGTATTTTCAATGATACACTGCATATTACGCTATATTATAAGGTATTTTCAATGATACACTGTATATTACGTTATATTACATGGTATTTTCTATGATACACTGCATATTACGTTATATTATAAGGTATTTTCAATTATAAACTGCATATTACGTTATATTATAAGGTATTTTCAATGATACACTGCATATTACGTTATATTATAAGGTATTTTCAATGATACACTGAATATTACGTTATATTATAAGGTATTTTCAATGATACACTGCATGTTACGTTATATTATAAGGTATTTTCAATGATACACTGCATATTACGTTATATTATAAGGTATTTTCAATGATACACTGCATATTACGTTATATTATAAGGTATTTTCAATGATACACTGCATATTACGTTATATTATAAGGTATTTTCAATGATACACTGGATATTACGCTATATTATAAGGTATTTTCAATGATACACTGCATGTTACGCTATATTGTAAGGTATTTTCAATGATACACTGTACATTACGTTATATTACATGGCATTTTCTATGATACACTGCATATTACGTTATATTATAAGGTATTTTCAATGATACACTGCATGTTACGTTATATTATAAGGTATTTTCAATGATAAACTACGATATATTAGAAGGTATTTTCAATGATACACTGCATATTAGGTTATATTATAAGGTATTTTCAATGATACACTGCATATTACGTTATATTACATGGTATTTTCAATGATACACTGCATATTACGATATGATATAAGGTATTTTCAATGACACACTGCATATTACGTTATATTATAAGGTATTTTCAATGATACACTGCATATTACGTTATATTATAAGGTATTTTCAATGATAAACTACGATATATTAGAACGTATTTTCATTGATACACTGCATATTACGTTATATTATAAGGTATTTTCAATGATACACTGCATATTACGTTATATTATAAGGTATTTTCAATGATACACTGCATATTACGTTATATTATGAGGTATTTTCAATGATACACTGGATATTACGCTATATTATAAGGTATTTTCAATGATACACTGCATGTTACGCTATATTGTAAGGTATTTTCAATGATAACTGTACATTACGTTATATTACATGGCATTTTCTATGATACACTGCATATTACGTTATATTATAAGGTATTTTCAATGATACACTGCATGTTACGTTATATTATAAGGTATTTTCAATGATAAACTACGATATATTAGAAGGTATTTTCAATGATACACTGCATATTAGGTTATATTATAAGGTATTTTCAATGATACACTGTATATTACGTTATATTACATGGTATTTTCAATGATACACTGCATATTACGCTATATTATAAGGTATTTTCAATGATACACTGTATATTACGTTATATTATAAGGTATTTTCAATGATACACTGCATGTTACGTTATATTATAAGGTATTTTCAATGATACACTGCATATTACGTTATATTATAAGGTATTTTCAATGATACACTGCATATTACGTTATATTATAAGGTATTTTCAATGATACACTGCATATTACGTTATATTATAAGGTATTTTCAATGATACACTGGATAATACGCTATATTATAAGGTATTTTCAATGATACACTGCATGTTACGCTATATTGTAAGGTATTTTCAATGATACACTGTACATTACGTTATATTACATGGCATTTTCTATGATACACTGCATATTACGTTATATTATAAGGTATTTTCAATGATACACTGCATATTACGTTATATTATAAGGTATTTTCAATGATAAACTACGATATATTAGAAGGTATTTTCAATGATACACTGCATATTAGGTTATATTATAAGGTATTTTCAATGATACACTGTATATTACGTTCTATTACATGGTATTTTCAATGATACACTGCATATTACGATATGATATAAGGTATTTTCAATGACACACTGCATATTACGTTATATTATAAGGTATTTTCAATGATACACTGCATATTACGTTATATTATAAGGTATTTTCAATGATACACTGCATATTACGTTATATTATAAGGTATTTTCAATGATACACTGCATATTACGATATGTAATAAAGTATTTTCAATGATACACTGCATATTACGTTATATTACATGGTATTTTCATTGATACACTGCATATTACGTTACATTACATGGTATTTTCAATGATACACTGCATATTACGTTATATTATAAAGTATTTTCAATGATACACTACATATTACGTTATAATATAAGGTATTTTCAATGATACACTGCATATTACGTTATATTATAAGGTATTTTCAATGATACACTGCATGTTACGTTATATTATAAGGTATTTTCAATGATACACTGCATATTACGTTATATTATAAGGTATTTTCAATGATACACTACATATTACGTTATATTATAAGGTATTTTCAATGATAAACTACGATATATTAGAAGGTATTTTCAATGATACACTGCATATTACGTTATATTATAAGGTATTTTCAATGATACACTGCATATTACGTTATATTATAATGTATTTTCAATGATACACTGCATATTACGTTATGTTATAATGTATTTTCAATGATACACTGCATATTACGTTATATTATAAGGTATTTTCAATGATACACTGCATATTACGTTATATTATAAGGTATTTTCAATGATACACTGCATATTACGCTATATTATAAGGTATTTTCAATGATACACTGCATATTACGTTATATTATAAGGTATTTTCAATGATACACTGCATATTACGTTATATTATAAGGTATTTTCAATGATAAACTACGATATATTAGAAGGTATTTTCAATGATACACTGAATATTAGGTTATATTATAAGGTATTTTCAATGATACACTGTATATTACGTTATATTACATGGTATTTTCAATGATACACTGCATATTACGATATGATATAAGGTATTTTCAATGACACACTGCATATTACGTTATATTATAAGGTATTTTCAATGATACACTGCATATTACGTTATATTATAAGGTATTTTCAATGATAAACTACGATATATTAGAACGTATTTTCATTGATACACTGCATATTACGTTATATTATAAGGTATTTTCAATGATACACTGCATATTACGTTATATTATAAGGTATTTTCAATGATACACTGCATATTACGTTATATTATGAGGTATTTTCAATGATACACTGGATATTACGCTATATTATAAGGTATTTTCAATGATACACTGCATGTTACGCTATATTGTAAGGTATTTTCAATGATAACTGTACATTACGTTATATTACATGGCATTTTCTATGATACACTGCATATTACGTTATATTATAAGGTATTTTCAATGATACACTGCATGTTACGTTATATTATAAGGTATTTTCAATGATAAACTACGATATATTAGAAGGTATTTTCAATGATACACTGCATATTAGGTTATATTATAAGGTATTTTCAATGATACACTGTATATTACGTTATATTACATGGTATTTTCAATGATACACTGCATATTACGCTATATTATAAGGTATTTTCAATGATACACTGTATATTACGTTATATTACATGGTATTTTCTATGATACACTGCATATTACGTTATATTATAAGGTATTTTCAATTATAAACTGCATATTACGTTATATTATAAGGTATTTTCAATGATACACTGCATATTACGTTATATTATAAGGTATTTTCAATGATACACTGAATATTACGTTATATTATAAGGTATTTTCAATGATACACTGCATGTTACGTTATATTATAAGGTATTTTCAATGATACACTGCATATTACGTTATATTATAAGGTATTTTCAATGATACACTGCATATTACGTTATATTATAAGGTATTTTCAATGATACACTGCATATTACGTTATATTATAAGGTATTTTCAATGATACACTGGATATTACGCTATATTATAAGGTATTTTCAATGATACACTGCATGTTACGCTATATTGTAAGGTATTTTCAATGATACACTGTACATTACGTTATATTACATGGCATTTTCTATGATACACTGCATATTACGTTATATTATAAGGTATTTTCAATGATACACTGTATATTACGTTATATTACATGGTATTTTCAATGATACACTGCATATTACGATATGATATAAGGTATTTTCAATGACACACTGCATATTACGTTATATTATAAGGTATTTTCAATGATACACTGCATATTACGTTATATTATAAGGTATTTTCAATGATAAACTACGATATATTAGAAGGTATTTTCAATGATACACTGAATATTAGGTTATATTATAAGGTATTTTCAATGATACACTGTATATTACGTTATATTACATGGTATTTTCAATGATACACTGCATATTACGATATGATATAAGGTATTTTCATTGACACACTGCATATTACGTTATATTATAAGGTATTTTCAATGATACACTGCATATTACGTTATATTATAAGGTATTTTCAAGGATAAACTACGATATATTAGAACGTATTTTCATTGATACACTGCATATTACGTTATATTATAAGGTATTTTCAATGATAAACTACGATATATTAGAAGGTATTTTCAATGATACACTGCATATTAGGTTATATTATAAGGTATTTTCAATGATACACTGTATATTACGTTATATTACATGGTATTTTCAATGATACACTGCATATTACGATATGATATAAGGTATTTTCAATGACACACTGCATATTACGTTATATTATAAGGTATTTTCAATGATACACTGCATATTACGTTATATTATAAGGTATTTTCAATGATAAACTACGATATTTTAGAAGGTATTTTCAATGATACACTGCATATTAGGTTATATTATAAGGTATTTTCAATGATACACTGCATATTACGTTATATTATAAGGTATTTTCAATGATAAACTACGATATATTAGAAGGTATTTTCAATGATACACTGCATATTAGGTTATATTATAAGGTATTTTCAATGACACACTGTATATTACGTTATATTACACGGTATTTTCAATGATACACTGCATATTACGTTATATTATAAGGTATTTTCAATGATACACTACATATTACGTTATATTATAAGGTATTTTCAATGATACACTGCATATTACGTTATATTATAAGGTATTTTCAATGATACACTGCATATTACGCTATATTATAAGGTATTTTCAATGATACACTGTATATTACGTTATATTACATGGTATTTTCTATGATACACTGCATATTACGTTATATTATAAGGTATTTTCAATTATAAACTGCATATTACGTTATATTATAAGGTATTTTCAATGATACACTGCATATTACGTTATATTATAAGGTATTTTCAATGATACACTGAATATTACGTTATATTATAAGGTATTTTCAATGATACACTGCATGTTACGTTATATTATAAGGTATTTTCAATGATACACTGCATATTACGTTATATTATAAGGTATTTTCAATGATACACTGCATATTACGTTATATTATAAGGTATTTTCAATGATACACTGCATATTACGTTATATTATAAGGTATTTTCAATGATACACTGGATATTACGCTATATTATAAGGTATTTTCAATGATACACTGCATGTTACGCTATATTGTAAGGTATTTTCAATGATACACTGTACATTACGTTATATTACATGGCATTTTCTATGATACACTGCATATTACGTTATATTATAAGGTATTTTCAATGATACACTGCATGTTACGTTATATTATAAGGTATTTTCAATGATAAACTACGATATATTAGAAGGTATTTTCAATGATACACTGCATATTAGGTTATATTATAAAGGTATTTTCAATGATACACTGTATATTACGTTATATTACATGGTATTTTCAGTGATACACTGCATATTACGATATGATATAAGGTATTTTCAATGACCACACTGCATATTACGTTATATTATAAGGTATTTTCAATGATACACTGCATATTACGTATATTATAAGGTATTTTCAATGGATACACTACATATTACGTTATATTATAAGGTATTTTCAATGATACACTGCATATTACGTTATATTATAAGGTATTTTCAATGATACACTGCATATTACGTTATATTATAAGGTATTTTCATGATACACTACATATTACGTTATATTATAAGGTATTTTCAATGATACACTGCATATTACGTTATATTATAAGGTATTTTCAATGATACACTGCATATTACGCTATATTATAAGGTATTTTCAATGATACACTGTATATTACGTTATATTACATGGTATTTTCTATGATACACTGCATATTACGTTATATTATAAGGTATTTTCAATTATAAACTGCATATTACGTTATATTATAAGGGTATTTTCAATGATACACTGCATATTACGTTATATTATAAGGTATTTTCAATGATACACTGAATATTACGTTATATTATAAGGTATTTTCAATGATACACTGCATGTTACGTTATATTATAAGGTATTTTCAATGATACACTGCATATTACGTTATATTATAAGGTATTTTCAATGATACACTGCATATTACGTTATATTATAAGGTATTTTCAATGATACACTGCATATTACGTTATATTATACACGTCTTTTCAATGATACACCGGATATTACGCTATATTATAAGGTATTTTCAATGATACACTGCATGTTACGCTATATTGTAAGGTATTTTCAATGATACACTGTACATTACGTTATATTACATGGCATTTTCTATGATACACTGCATATTACGTTATATTATAAGGTATTTTCAATGATACACTGTATATTACGTTATATTACATGGTATTTTCAATGATACACTGCATATTACGATATGATATAAGGTATTTTCAATGACACACTGCATATTACGTTATATTATAAGTATTTCAATGATACACTGCATATTACGTTATATTATAAGGTATTTTCAATGATAAACTACGATATATTAGAAGTATTTTCAATGATACACTGAATATTAGGTTATATTATAAGGTATTTTCAATGATACACTGTATATTACGTTATATTACATGGTATTTTCAATGATACACTGCATATTACGATATGATATAAGGTATTTTCAATGACACACTGCATATTACGTTATATTATAAGGTATTTTCAATGATACACTGCATATTACGTTATATTATAAGGTATTTTCAATGATAAACTACGATATATTAGAACGTATTTTCATTGATACACTGCATATTACGTTATATTATAAGGTATTTTCAATGATACACTGCATATTACGTTATATTATAAGGTATTTTCAATGATACACTGCATATTACGTTATATTATGAGGTATTTTCAATGATACACTGGATATTACGCTATATTATAAGGTATTTTCAATGATACACTGCATGTTACGCTATATTGTAAGGTATTTTCAATGATACACTGTACATTACGTTATATTACATGGCATTTTCTATGATACACTGCATATTACGTTATATTATAAGGTATTTTCAATGATACACTGCATATTACGTTATATTATAAGGTATTTTCAATGATAAACTACGATATATTAGAAGGTATTTTCAATGATACACTGCATATTAGGTTATATTATAAGGTATTTTCAATGATACACTGTATATTACGTTATATTACATGGTATTTTCAATGATACACTGCATATTACGCTATATTATAAGGTATTTTCAATGATACACTGTATATTACGTTATATTACATGGTATTTTCTATGATACACTGCATATTACGTTATATTATAAGGTATTTTCAATTATAAACTGCATATTACGTTATATTATAAGGTATTTTCAATGATACACTGCATATTACGTTATATTATAAGGTATTTTCAATGATACACTGAATATTACGTTATATTATAAGGTATTTTCAATGATACACTGCATGTTACGTTATATTATAAGGTATTTTCAATGATACACTGCATATTACGTTATATTATAAGGTATTTTCAATGATACACTGCATATTACGTTATATTATAAGGTATTTTCAATGATACACTGCATATTACGTTATATTATAAGGTATTTTCAATGATACACTGGATATTACGCTATATTATAAGGTATTTTCAATGATACACTGCATGTTACGCTATATTGTAAGGTATTTTCAATGATACACTGTACATTACGTTATATTACATGGCATTTTCTATGATACACTGCACATTTCGTTATATTATAAGGTATTTTCAATGATACACTGTATATTACGTTATATTACATGGTATTTTCAATGATACACTGCATATTACGATATGATATAAGGTATTTTCAATGACACACTGCATATTACGTTATATTATAAGGTATTTTCAATGATACACTGCATATTACGTTATATTATAAGGTATTTTCAATGATAAACTACGATATATTAGAAGGTATTTTCAATGATACACTGAATATTAGGTTATATTATAAGGTATTTTCAATGATACACTGTATATTACGTTATATTACATGGTATTTTCAATGATACACTGCATATTACGATATGATATAAGGTATTTTCAATGACACACTGCATATTACGTTATATTATAAGGTATTTTCAATGATACACTGCATATTACGTTATATTATAAGGTATTTTCAATGATAAACTACGATATATTAGAACGTATTTTCATTGATACACTGCATATTACGTTATATTATAAGGTATTTTCAATGATACACTGCATATTACGTTATATTATAAGGTATTTTCAATGATAAACTACGATATATTAGAAGGTATTTTCAATGATACACTGCATATTAGGTTATATTATAAGGTATTTTCAATGATACACTGTATATTACGTTATATTACATGGTATTTTCAATGATACACTGCATATTACGATATGATATAAGGTATTTTCATTGACACACTGCATATTACGTTATATTATAAGGTATTTTCAATGATACACTGCATATTACGTTATATTATAAGGTATTTTCAAGGATAAACTACGATATATTAGAACGTATTTTCATTGATACACTGCATATTACGTTATATTATAAGGTATTTTCAATGATAAACTACGATATATTAGAAGGTATTTTCAATGATACACTGCATATTAGGTTATATTATAAGGTATTTTCAATGATACACTGCATATTACGTTATATTACATGGTATTTTCAATGATACACTGCATATTACGATATGATATAAGGTATTTTCAATGACACACTGCATATTACGTTATATTATAAGGTATTTTCAATGATACACTGCATATTACGTTATATTATAAGGTATTTTCAATGATAAACTACGATATATTAGAACGTATTTTCATTGATACTCTGCATATTACGTTATATTATAAGGTATTTTCAATGATACACTGCATATTACGTTATATTATAAGGTATTTTCAATGATACACTGCATATTACGTTATATTATAAGGTATTTTCAATGATACACTGCATATTACGTTATATTATAAGGTATTTTCAATGATAAACTGTATATTACGTTATATTACATGGTATTTTCTATGATACACTGCATATTACGTTATATTATAAGGTATTTTCAATGATACACTGCATATTACGCTATATTATAAGGTATTTTCAATGATACACTGTATATTACGTTATATTACATGGTATTTTCTATGATACACTGCATATTACGTTATATTATAAGGTATTTTCAATTATAAACTGCATATTACGTTATATTATAAGGTATTTTCAATGATACACTGCATATTACGTTATATTATAAGGTATTTTCAATGATACACTGAATATTACGTTATATTATAAGGTATTTTCAATGATACACTGCATGTTACGTTATATTATAAGGTATTTTCAATGATACACTGCATATTACGTTATATTATAAGGTATTTTCAATGATACACTGCATATTACGTTATATTATAAGGTATTTTCAATGATACACTGCATATTACGTTATATTATAAGGTATTTTCAATGATACACTGGATATTACGCTATATTATAAGGTATTTTCAATGATACACTGCATGTTACGCTATATTGTAAGGTATTTTCAATGATACACTGTACATTACGTTATATTACATGGCATTTTCTATGATACACTGCATATTACGTTATATTATAAGGTATTTTCAATGATACACTGCATGTTACGTTATATTATAAGGTATTTTCAATGATAAACTACGATATATTAGAAGGTATTTTCAATGATACACTGCATATTAGGTTATATTATAAGGTATTTTCAATGATACACTGTATATTACGTTATATTACATGGTATTTTCAATGATACACTGCATATTACGATATGATATAAGGTATTTTCAATGACACACTGCATATTACGTTATATTATAAGGTATTTTCAATGATACACTGCATATTACGTTATATTATAAGGTATTTTCAATGATACACTACATATTACGTTATATTATAAGGTATTTTCAATGATACACTGCATATTACGTTATATTATAAGGTATTTTCAATGATACACTGCATATTACGTTATATTATAAGGTATTTTCAATGATACACTACATATTACGTTATATTATAAGGTATTTTCAATGATACACTGCATATTACGTTATATTATAAGGTATTTTCAATGATACACTGCATATTACGCTATATTATAAGGTATTTTCAATGATACACTGTATATTACGTTATATTACATGGTATTTTCTATGATACACTGCATATTACGTTATATTATAAGGTATTTTCAATTATAAACTGCATATTACGTTATATTATAAGGTATTTTCAATGATACACTGCATATTACGTTATATTATAAGGTATTTTCAATGATACACTGAATATTACGTTATATTATAAGGTATTTTCAATGATACACTGCATGTTACGTTATATTATAAGGTATTTTCAATGATACACTGCATATTACGTTATATTATAAGGTATTTTCAATGATACACTGCATATTACGTTATATTATAAGGTATTTTCAATGATACACTGCATATTACGTTATATTATAAGGTATTTTCAATGATACACTGGATATTACGCTATATTATAAGGTATTTTCAATGATACACTGCATGTTACGCTATATTGTAAGGTATTTTCAATGATACACTGTACATTACGTTATATTACATGGCATTTTCTATGATACACTGCATATTACGTTATATTATAAGGTATTTTTAATGATACACTGTATATTACGTTATATTACATGGTATTTTCAATGATACACTGCATATTACGATATGATATAAGGTATTTTCAATGACACACTGCATATTACGTTATATTATAAGGTATTTTCAATGATACACTGCAAATATTACGTTATATTATAAGGTATTTTCAATGATAAACTACGATATATTAGAAGGTATTTTCAATGATACACTGAATATTAGGTTATATTATAAGGTATTTTCAATGATACACTGTATATTACGTTATATTACATGGTATTTTCAATGATACACTGCATATTACGATATGATATAAGGTATTTTCAATGACACACTGCATATTACGTTATATTATAAGGTATTTTCAATGATACACTGCATATTACGTTATATTATAAGGTATTTTCAATGATAAACTACGATATATTAGAACGTATTTTCATTGATACACTGCATATTACGTTATATTATAAGGTATTTTCAATGATACACTGCATATTACGTTATATTATAAGGTATTTTCAATGATACACTGCATATTACGTTATATTATAAGGTATTTTCAATGATACACTGGATATTACGCTATATTATAAGGTATTTTCAATGATACACTGCATGTTACGCTATATTGTAAGGTATTTTCAATGATACACTGTACATTACGTTATATTACATGGCATTTTCTATGATACACTGCATATTACGTTATATTATAAGGTATTTTCAATGATACACTGCATATTACGTTATATTATAAGGTATTTTCAATGATAAACTACGATATATTAGAAGGTATTTTCAATGATACACTGCATATTAGGTTATATTATAAGGTATTTTCAATGATACACTGTATATTACGTTATATTACATGGTATTTTCAATGATACACTGTATATTACGTTATATTACATGGTATTTTCTATGATACACTGCATATTACGTTATATTATAAGGTATTTTCAATTATAAACTGCATATTACGTTATATTATAAGGTATTTTCAATGATACACTGCATATTACGTTATATTATAAGGTATTTTCAATGATACACTGCATATTACGTTATATTATAAGGTATTTTCAATGATACACTGCATGTTACGTTATATTATAAGGTATTTTCAATGATACACTGCATGTTACGCTATATTGTAAGGTATTTTCAATGATACACTGTACATTACGTTATATTACATGGCATTTTCTATGATACACTGCATATTACGTTATATTATAAGGTATTTTCAATGATACACTGCATGTTACGTTATATTATAAGGTATTTTCAATGATAAACTACGATATATTAGAAGGTATTTTCAATGATAAACTACGATATATTAGAAGGTATTTTCAATGATACACTGCATATTAGGTTATATTATAAGGTATTTTCAATGATACACTGTATATTACGTTATATTACATGGTATTTTCAATGATACACTGCATATTACGTTATATTATAAGGTATTTTCAATGATACACTGCATATTACGTTATATTATAAGGTATTTTCAATGATACACTGGATATTACGCTATATTATAAGGTATTTTCAATGATACACTGCATGTTACGCTATATTGTAAGGTATTTTCAATGATACACTGTACATTACGTTATATTACATGGCATTTTCTATGATACACTGCATATTACGTTATATTATAAGGTATTTTCAATGATACACTGTATATTACGTTATATTACATGGTATTTTCAATGATACACTGCATATTACGATATGATATAAGGTATTTTCAATGACACACTGCATATTACGTTATATTATAAGGTATTTTCAATGATAAACTACGATATATTAGAAGGTATTTTCAATGATACACTGCATATTAGGTTATATTATAAGGTATTTTCAATGATACACTGTATATTACGTTATATTACATGGTATTTTCAATGATACACTGCATATTACGATATGATATAAGGTATTTTCAATGACACACTGCATATTACGTTATATTATAAGGTATTTTCAATGATACACTGCATATTACGTTATATTATAAGGTATTTTCAATGATAAACTACGATATATTAGAACGTATTTTCATTGATACACTGCATATTACGTTATATTATAAGGTATTTTCAATGATACACTGCATATTACGTTATATTATAAGGTATTTTCAATGATAAACTACGATATATTAGAAGGTATTTTCAATGATACACTGCATATTAGGTTATATTATAAGGTATTTTCAATGATACACTGTATATTACGTTATATTACATGGTATTTTCAATGATACACTGCATATTACGATATGATATAAGGTATTTTCATTGACACACTGCATATTACGTTATATTATAAGGTATTTTCAATGATACACTGCATATTACGTTATATTATAAGGTATTTTCAAGGATAAACTACGATATATTAGAACGTATTTTCATTGATACACTGCATATTACGTTATATTATAAGGTATTTTCAATGATAAACTACGATATATTAGAAGGTATTTTCAATGATACACTGCATATTAGGTTATATTATAAGGTATTTTCAATGATACACTGTATATTACGTTATATTACATGGTATTTTCAATGATACACTGCATATTACGATATGATATAAGGTATTTTCAATGACACACTGCATATTACGTTATATTATAAGGTATTTTCAATGATACACTGCATATTACGTTATATTATAAGGTATTTTCAATGATAAACTACGATATATTAGAAGGTATTTTCATTGATACTCTGCATATTACGTTATATTATAAGGTATTTTCAATGATACACTGCATATTACGTTATATTATAAGGTATTTTCAATGATACACTGCATATTACGTTATATTATAAGGTATTTTCAATGATACACTGCATATTACGTTATATTATAAGGTATTTTCAATGATAAACTGTATATTACGTTATATTACATGGTATTTTCTATGATACACTGCATATTACGTTATATTATAAGGTATTTTCAATGATACACTGCATATTACGTTATATTATAAGGTATTTTCAATGATACACTGCATATTACGTTATATTATAAGGTATTTTCAATGATACACTGCATATTACGTTATATTATAAGGTATTTTCAATGATAAACTGTATATTACGTTATATTACATGGTATTTTCTATGATACACTGCATATTACGTTATATTATAAGGTATTTTCAATGATACACTGCATATTACGTTATATTATAAGGTATTTTCAATGATACACTGCATATTACGTTATATTATAAGGTATTTTCAATGATACACTGCATATTACGCTATATTATAAGGCATTTTCAATGATACACTGTATATTACGTTATATTACATGGTATTTTCTATGATACACTGCATATTACGTTATATTATAAGGTATTTTCAATGACACACTGCATATTACGAAAAGATATAAGGTATTTTCAATGATACACTGCATATTACGTTATATCATAAGGTATTTTCAATGATACACTGCATATTACGTTATATTATAAGTTATTTTCTATGATATACTGCATATTACGTTATATTATAAGGTATTTTCAATGATACACTGCATATTACGTTATATTATAATGTATTTTCAATGATACACTGCATATTACGTTATATTATAATGTATTTTCAATGATACACTGCATATTACGTTATATTATAAGGTATTTTCAATGATACACTGTATATTACGTTATATTACATGGTATTTTCAATGATACACTGCATATTACGATATGATATAAGGTATTTTCAATGACACACTGCATATTACGTTATATTATAAGGTATTTTCAATGATACACTGCATATTACGTTATATTATAAGGTATTTTCAATGATACACTACATATTACGTTATATTATAAGGTATTTTCAATGATACACTGCATATTACGTTATATTATAAGGTATTTTCAATGATACACTGCATATTACGTTATATTATAAGGTATTTTCAATGATACACTACATATTACGTTATATTATAAGGTATTTTCAATGATACACTGCATATTACGTTATATTATAAGGTATTTTCAATGATACACTGCATATTACGCTATATTATAAGGTATTTTCAATGATACACTGTATATTACGTTATATTACATGGTATTTTCTATGATACACTGCATATTACGTTATATTATGAGGTATTTTCAATTATAAACTGCATATTACGTTATATTATAAGGTATTTTCAATGATACACTGCATATTACGTTATATTATAAGGTATTTTCAATGATACACTGAATATTACGTTATATTATAAGGTATTTTCAATGATACACTGCATGTTACGTTATATTATAAGGTATTTTCAATGATACACTGCATATTACGTTATATTATAAGGTATTTTCAATGATACACTGCATATTACGTTATATTATAAGGTATTTTCAATGATACACTGCATATTACGTTATATTATAAGGTATTTTCAATGATACACTGGATATTACGCTATATTATAAGGTATTTTCAATGATACACTGCATATTACGTTATATTATAAGGTATTTTCAATGATACACTGTACATTACGTTATATTACATGGCATTTTCTATGATACACTGCATATTACGTTATATTATAAGGTATTTTCAATGATACACTGTATATTACGTTATATTACATGGTATTTTCAATGATACACTGCATATTACGATATGATATAAGGTATTTTCAATGACACACTGCATATTACGTTATATTATAAGGTATTTTCAATGATACACTGCATATTACGTTATATTATAAGGTATTTTCAATGATAAACTACTATATATTAGAAGGTATTTTCAATGATACACTGAATATTAGGTTATATTATAAGGTATTTTCAATGATACACTGTATATTACGTTATATTACATGGTATTTTCAATGATACACTGCATATTACGATATGATATAAGGTATTTTCAATGACACACTGCATATTACGTTATATTATAAGGTATTTTCAATGATACACTGCATATTACGTTATATTATAAGGTATTTTCAATGATAAACTACGATATATTAGAACGTATTTTCATTGATACACTGCATATTACGTTATATTATAAGGTATTTTCAATGATACACTGCATATTACGTTATATTATAAGGTATTTTCAATGATAAACTACGATATATTAGAAGGTATTTTCAATGATACACTGCATATTAGGTTATATTATAAGGTATTTTCAATGATACACTGTATATTACGTTATATTACATGGTATTTTCAATGATACACTGCATATTACGATATGATATAAGGTATTTTCATTGACACACTGCATATTACGTTATATTATAAGGTATTTTCAATGATACACTGCATATTACGTTATATTATAAGGTATTTTCAAGGATAAACTACGATATATTAGAACGTATTTTCATTGATACACTGCATATTACGTTATATTATAAGGTATTTTCAATGATAAACTACGATATATTAGAAGGTATTTTCAATGATACACTGCATATTAGGTTATATTATAAGGTATTTTCAATGATACACTGTATATTACGTTATATTACATGGTATTTTCAATGATACACTGCATATTACGATATGATATAAGGTATTTTCAATGACACACTGCATATTACGTTATATTATAAGGTATTTTCAATGATACACTGCATATTACGTTATATTATAAGGTATTTTCAATGATAAACTACGATATATTAGAAGGTATTTTCATTGATACTCTGCATATTACGTTATATTATAAGGTATTTTCAATGATACACTGCATATTACGTTATATTATAAGGTATTTTCAATGATACACTGCATATTACGTTATATTATAAGGTATTTTCAATGATACACTGCATATTACGTTATATTATAAGGTATTTTCAATGATAAACTGTATATTACGTTATATTACATGGTATTTTCTATGATACACTGCATATTACGTTATATTATAAGGTATTTTCAATGATAAACTACGATATATTAGAAGGTATTTTCAATGATACACTGCATATTAGGTTATATTATAAGGTATTTTCAATGACACACTGTATATTACGTTATATTACACGGTATTTTCAATGATACACTGCATATTACGTTATATTATAAGGTATTTTCAATGATACACTACATATTACGTTATATTATAAGGTATTTTCAATGATACACTGCATATTACGTTATATTATAAGGTATTTTCAATGATACACTGCATATTACGCTATATTATAAGGTATTTTCAATGATACACTGTATATTACGTTATATTACATGGTATTTTCTATGATACACTGCATATTACGTTATATTATAAGGTATTTTCAATTATAAACTGCATATTACGTTATATTATAAGGTATTTTCAATGATACACTGCATATTACGTTATATTATAAGGTATTTTCAATGATACACTGAATATTACGTTATATTATAAGGTATTTTCAATGATACACTGCATGTTACGTTATATTATAAGGTATTTTCAATGATACACTGCATATTACGTTATATTATAAGGTATTTTCAATGATACACTGCATATTACGTTATATTATAAGGTATTTTCAATGATACACTGCATATTACGTTATATTATAAGGTATTTTCAATGATACACTGGATATTACGCTATATTATAAGGTATTTTCAATGATACACTGCATGTTACGCTATATTGTAAGGTATTTTCAATGATACACTGTATATTACGTTATATTACATGGCATTTTCTATGATACACTGCATATTACGTTATATTATAAGGTATTTTCAATGATACACTGCATGTTACGTTATATTATAAGGTATTTTCAATGATAAACTACGATATATTAGAAGGTATTTTCAATGATACACTGCATATTAGGTTATATTATAAGGTATTTTCAATGATACACTGTATATTACGTTATATTACATGGTATTTTCAATGATACACTGCATATTACGATATGATATAAGGTATTTTCAATGACACACTGCATATTACGTTATATTATAAGGTATTTTCAATGATACACTGCATATTACGTTATATTATAAGGTATTTTCAATGATACACTACATATTACGTTATATTATAAGGTATTTTCAATGATACACTGCATATTACGTTATATTATAAGGTATTTTCAATGATACACTGCATATTACGTTATATTATAAGGTATTTTCAATGATACACTACATATTACGTTATATTATAAGGTATTTTCAATGATACACTGCATATTACGTTATATTATAAGGTATTTTCAATGATACACTGCATATTACGCTATATTATAAGGTATTTTCAATGATACACTGTATATTACGTTATATTACATGGTATTTTCTATGATACACTGCATATTACGTTATATTATAAGGTATTTTCAATTATAAACTGCATATTACGTTATATTATAAGGTATTTTCAATGATACACTGCATATTACGTTATATTATAAGGTATTTTCAATGATACACTGAATATTACGTTATATTATAAGGTATTTTCAATGATACACTGCATGTTACGTTATATTATAAGGTATTTTCAATGATACACTGCATATTACGTTATATTATAAGGTATTTTCAATGATACACTGCATATTACGTTATATTATAAGGTATTTTCAATGATACACTGCATATTACGTTATATTATAAGGTATTTTCAATGATACACTGGATATTACTCTATATTATAAGGTATTTTCAATGATACACTGCATGTTACGCTATATTGTAAGGTATTTTCAATGATACACTGTACATTACGTTATATTACATGGCATTTTCTATGATACACTGCATATTACGTTATATTATAAGGTATTTTCAATGATACACTGTATATTACGTTATATTACATGGTATTTTCAATGATACACTGCATATTACGATATGATATAAGGTATTTTCAATGACACACTGCATATTACGTTATATTATAAGGTATTTTCAATGATACACTGCATATTACGTTATATTATAAGGTATTTTCAATGATAAACTACGATATATTAGAAGGTATTTTCAATGATACACTGAATATTAGGTTATATTATAAGGTATTTTCAATGATACACTGTATATTACGTTATATTACATGGTATTTTCAATGATACACTGCATATTACGATATGATATAAGGTATTTTCAATGACACACTGCATATTACGTTATATTATAAGGTATTTTCAATGATACACTGCATATTACGTTATATTATAAGGTATTTTCAATGATAAACTACGATATATTAGAACGTATTTTCATTGATACACTGCATATTACGTTATATTATAAGGTATTTTCAATGATACACTGCATATTACGTTATATTATAAGGTATTTTCAATGATACACTGCATATTACGTTATATTATAAGGTATTTTCAATGATACACTGGATATTACGCTATATTATAAGGTATTTTCAATGATACACTGCATGTTACGCTATATTGTAAGGTATTTTCAATGATACACTGTATATTACGTTATATTACATGGTATTTTCTATGATACACTGCATATTACGTTATATTATAAGGTATTTTCAATGATACACTGCATGTTACGTTATATTATAAGGTATTTTCAATGATAAACTACGATATATTAGAAGGTATTTTCAATGATACACTGCATATTAGGTTATATTATAAGGTATTTTCAATGATACACTGTATATTACGTTATATTACATGGTATTTTCAATGATACACTGTATATTACGTTATATTACATGGTATTTTCTATGATACACTGCATATTACGTTATATTATAAGGTATTTTCAATTATAAACTGCATATTACGTTATATTATAAGGTATTTTCAATGATACACTGCATATTACGTTATATTATAAGGTATTTTCAATGATACACTGAATATTACGTTATATTATAAGGTATTTTCAATGATACACTGCATGTTACGTTATATTATAAGGTATTTTCAATGATACACTGCATGTTACACTATATTGTAAGGTATTTTCAATGATACACTGTACATTACGTTATATTACATGGCATTTTCTATGATACACTGCATATTACGTTATATTATAAGGTATTTTCAATGATACACTGCATGTTACGTTATATTATAAGGTATTTTCAATGATAAACTACGATATATTAGAAGGTATTTTCAATGATAAACTACGATATATTAGAAGGTATTTTCAATGATACACTGCATATTAGGTTATATTATAAGGTATTTTCAATGATACACTGTATATTACGTTATATTACATGGTATTTTCAATGATACACTGCATATTACGTTATATTATAAGGTATTTTCAATGATACACTGCATATTACGTTATATTATAAGGTATTTTCAATGATACACTGGATATTACGCTATATTATAAGGTATTTTCAATGATACACTGCATGTTACGCTATATTGTAAGGTATTTTCAATGATACACTGTACATTACGTTATATTACATGGCATTTTCTATGATACACTGCATATTACGTTATATTATAAGGTATTTTCAATGATACACTGCATATTACGTTATATTACATGGTATTTTCAATGATACACTGCATATTACGATATGATATAAGGTATTTTCAATGACACACTGCATATTACGTTATATTATAAGGTATTTTCAATGATAAACTACGATATATTAGAAGGTATTTTCAATGATACACTGCATATTAGGTTATATTATAAGGTATTTTCAATGATACACTGTATATTACGTTATATTACATGGTATTTTCAATGATACACTGCATATTACGATATGATATAAGGTATTTTCAATGACACACTGCATATTACGTTATATTATAAGGTATTTTCAATGATACACTGCATATTACGTTATATTATAAGGTATTTTCAATGATAAACTACGATATATTAGAACGTATTTTCATTGATACACTGCATATTACGTTATATTATAAGGTATTTTCAATGATACACTGCATATTACGTTATATTATAAGGTATTTTCAATGATAAACTACGATATATTAGAAGGTATTTTCAATGATACACTGCATATTAGGTTATATTATAAGGTATTTTCAATGATACACTGTATATTACGTTATATTACATGGTATTTTCAATGATACACTGCATATTACGATATGATATAAGGTATTTTCATTGACACACTGCATATTACGTTATATTATAAGGTATTTTCAATGATACACTGCATATTACGTTATATTATAAGGTATTTTCAAGGATAAACTACGATATATTAGAACGTATTTTCATTGATACACTGCATATTACGTTATATTATAAGGTATTTTCAATGATAAACTACGATATATTAGAAGGTATTTTCAATGATACACTGCATATTAGGTTATATTATAAGGTATTTTCAATGATACACTGTATATTACGTTATATTACATGGTATTTTCAATGATACACTGCATATTACGATATGATATAAGGTATTTTCAATGATACACTGCATATTACGTTATATTGTAAGGTATTTTCAATGATACACTGCATATTACGTTATATTATAAGGTATTTTCAATGATAAACTACGATATATTAGAACGTATTTTCATTGATACTCTGCATATTACGTTATATTATAAGGTATTTTCAATGATACACTGCATATTACGTTATATTATAAGGTATTTTCAATGATACACTGCATATTACGTTATATTATAAGGTATTTTCAATGATACACTGCATATTACGTTATATTATAAGGTATTTTCAATGATAAACTGTATATTACGTTATATTACATGGTATTTTCTATGATACACTGCATATTACGTTATATTATAAGGTATTTTCAATGATACACTGCATATTACGTTATATTATAAGGTATTTTCAATGATACACTGCATATTACGTTATATTATAAGGTATTTTCAATGATACACTGCATATTACGTTATATTATAAGGTATTTTCAATGATAAACTGTATATTACGTTATATTACATGGTATTTTCTATGATACACTGCATATTACGTTATATTATAAGGTATTTTCAATGATACACTGCATATTACGTTATATTATAAGGTATTTTCAATGATACACTGCATATTACGTTATATTATAAGGTATTTTCAATGATACACTGCATATTACGCTATATTATAAGGCATTTTCAATGATACACTGTATATTACGTTATATTACATGGTATTTTCTATGATACACTGCATATTACGTTATATTATAAGGTATTTTCAATGACACACTGCATATTACGAAAAGATATAAGGTATTTTCAATGATACACTGCATATTACGTTATATCATAAGGTATTTTCAATGATACACTGCATATTACGTTATATTATAAGTTATTTTCTATGATATACTGCATATTACGTTATATTATAAGGTATTTTCAATGATACACTGCATATTACGTTATATTATAATGTATTTTCAATGATACACTGCATATTACGTTATATTATAATGTATTTTCAATGATACACTGCATATTACGTTATATTATAAGGTATTTTCAATGATACACTGCATATTACGTTATATTATAAGGTATTTTCAATGATACACTGCATATTACGCTATATTATAAGGTATTTTCAATGATACACTGCATGTTACGCTATATTATAAGGTATTTTCAATGATACACTGCATATTTCGTTATATTATAAGGTATTTTCAATGATTTACTGCATGTTACGTTATATTATAAGGTATTTTCAATGATACACTGCATATTACGTTATATTATAAGGTATTTTCAATGATACACTGCATGTTACGTTATATTATAAGGTATTTTCAATGATACACTGCATATTACGTTATATTATAAGGTATTTTCAATGATACACTGGATATTACGCTATATTATAAGGTATTCTCAATGATACACTGCATGTTACGCTATATTGTAAGGTATTTTCAATGATACACTGTACATTACGTTATATTACATGGCATTTTCTATGATACACTGCATATTACGTTATATTATAAGGTATTTTCAATGATACACTGCATATTACGTTATATTATAAGGTATTTTCAATGATAAACTACGATATATTAGAAGGTATTTTCAATGATACACTGCATATTAGGTTATATTATAAGGTATTTTCAATGATACACTGTATATTACGTTCTATTACATGGTATTTTCAATGATACACTGCATATTACGATATGATATAAGGTATTTTCAATGACACACTGCATATTACGTTATATTATAAGGTATTTTCAATGATACACTGCATATTACGTTATATTACGTGGTATTTTCATTAATACACTGCATATTACGTTATATTACATGGTATTTTCAATGATACACTGCATATTACGTTATATTATAAGGTATTTTCAATGATACACTACATATTACGTTATATTATAAGGTATTTTCAATGATACACTGCATATTACGTTATATTATAAGGTATTTTCAATGATACACTGCATGTTACGTTATATTATAAGCTATTTTCAATGATACACTGCATATTACGTTATATTATAAGGTATTTTCAATGATACACTACATATTACGTTATATTATAAGGTATTTTCAATGATACACTGCATGTTACGTTATATTATAAGGTATTTTCAATGATACACTGCATATTACGTTATATTATAAGGTATTTTCAATGATATACTGCATATTACGCTATATTATAAGGTATTTTCAATGATATACTGCATATTACACTATATTATAAGGTATTTTCAATGACACACTGTATATTACGTTATATTACATGGTATTTTCAATGATACACTGCATATTACGTTATATTATAAGGTATTTTCAATGATACACTACATATTACGTTATATTATAAGGTATTTTCAATGATACACTGCATATTACGTTATATTATAAGGTATTTTCAATGATACACTGCATATTACGTTATATTATAAGGTATTTTCAATGATACACTGCATATTACGTTATATTATAAGGTATTTTCAATGATACACTGCATATTACGTTATATTATAAGGTATTTTCAATGATACACTGGATATTACGCTATATTATAAGGTATTTTCAATGATACACTGCATGTTACGCTATATTGTAAGGTATTTTCAATGATACACTGTACATTACGTTATATTACATGGCATTTTCTATGATACACTGCATATTACGTTATATTATAAGGTATTTTCAATGATACACTGCATATTAGGTTATATTATAAGGTATTTTCAATGATACACTGTATATTACGTTATATTACATGGTATTTTCAATGATACACTGCATATTACGATATGATATAAGGTATTTTCAATGACACACTGCATATTACGTTATATTATAAGGTATTTTCAATGATACACTGCATATTACGTTATATTATAAGGTATTTTCAATGATACACTACATATTACGTTATATTATAAGGTATTTTCAATGATACACTGCATGTTACGTTATATTATAAGGTATTTTCAATGATACACTGCATATTACGTTATATTATAAGGTATTTTCAATGATATACTGCATATTACGCTATATTATAAGGTATTTTCAATGATATACTGCATATTACACTATATTATAAGGTATTTTCAATGACACACTGTATATTACGTTATATTACACGGTATTTTCAATGATACACTGCATATTACGTTATATTATAAGGTATTTTCAATGATACACTACATATTACGTTATATTATAAGGTATTTTCAATGATACACTGCATATTACGTTATATTATAAGGTATTTTCAATGATACACTGCATATTACGCTATATTATAAGGTATTTTCAATGATACACTGTATATTACGTTATATTACATGGTATTTTCTATGATACACTGCATATTACGTTATATTATAAGGTATTTTCAATTATAAACTGCATATTACGTTATATTATAAGGTATTTTCAATGATACACTGCATATTACGTTATATTACATGGTATTTTCAATGATACACTGCATATTACGTTATATTATAAGGTATTTTCAATGATACACTACATATTACGTTATATTATAAGGTATTTTCAATGATACACTGCATATTACGTTATATTATAATGTATTTTCAATGATACACTGCATATTACGATATATTATAAGGTATTTTCAATGATACACAGGATATTACGCTATATTATAAGGTATTTTCAATGATACACTGCATGTTACGCTATATTGTAAGGTATTTTCAATGATACACTGCATATTACGTTATATTATAAGGTATTTTCAATGATACACTGCATGTTACGTTATATTATAAGGTATTTTCAATGATACACTGCATATTACGTTATATTATAATGTATTTTCAATGATACACTACATATTACGTTATATTATAAGGTATTTTCAATGATACACTTCATATTACGTTATATTATAAGGTATTTTCAATGATACACTGCATATTACGATATGTAATAAGGTATTTTCAGTGATACACTGCATATTACGTTATATTACATGGTATTTTCATTGATACACTGCATATTACGTTATATTACATGGTATTTTCAATGATACACTGCATATTACGTTATATTATAAGGTATTTTCAATGATACACTACATATTACGTTATATTATAAGGTATTTTCAATGATACACTGCATATTACGTTATATTATAAGGTATTTTCAATGATACACTGCATGTTACGTTATATTATAAGCTATTTTCAATGATACACTGCATATTACGTTATATTATAAGGTATTTTCAATGATACACTACATATTACGTTATATTATAAGGTATTTTCAATGATACACTGCATGTTACGTTATATTATAAGGTATTTTCAATGATACACTGCATATTACGTTATATTATAAGGTATTTTCAATGATATACTGCATATTACGCTATATTATAAGGTATTTTCAATGATATACTGCATATTACACTATATTATAAGGTATTTTCAATGATACACTGTATATTACGTTATATTACATGGTATTTTCAATGATACACTGCATATTACGTTATATTATAAGGTATTTTCAATGATACACTGCATATTACGTTATATTATAAGGTATTTTCAATGATACACTGCATATTACGTTATATTATAAGGTATTTTCAATGATACACTGCATATTACGCTATATTGTAAGGTATTTTCAATGATACACTGTATATTACGTTATATTACATGGTATTTTCTATGATACACTGCATATTACGTTATATTATAAGGTATTTTCAATTATAAACTGCATATTACGTTATATTATAAGGTATTTTCAATGATACACTGCAGATTACGTTATATTATAAGGTATTTTCAATGATACACTGAATATTACGTTATATTATAAGGTATTTTCAATGATACACTGCATGTTACGTTATATTATAAGGTATTTTCAATGATACACTGCATATTACGTTATATTATAAGGTATTTTCAATGATACACTGCATATTACGTTATTTTATAAGGTATTTTCAATGATACACTGCATATTACGTTATATTATAAGGTATTTTCAATGATACACTGGATATTACGCTATATTATAAGGTATTTTCAATGATACACTGCATGTTACGCTATATTGTAAGGTATTTTCAATGATACACTGCATATTACGATATGTAATAAGGTATTTTCAATGATACACTGCATATTACGTTATATTACATGGTATTTTCATTGATACACTGCATATTACGTTATATTACATGGTATTTTCAATGATACACTGCATATTACGTTATATTATAAGGTATTTTCAATGATACACTACATATTACGTTATATTATAAGGTATTTTCAATGATACACTTCATATTACGTTATATTATAAGGTATTTTCAATGATACACTGCATATTACGATATGTAATAAGGTATTTTCAATGGTACACTGCATATTACGTTATATTACATGGTATTTTCATTGATACACTGCATATTACGTTATATTACATGGTATTTTCAATGATACACTGCATATTACGTTATATTATAAGGTATTTTCAATGATACACTACATATTACGTTATATTATAAGGTATTTTCAATGATACACTGCATATTACGTTATATTATAAGGTATTTTCAATGATACACTGCATGTTACGTTATATTATAAGCTATTTTCAATGATACACTGCATATTACGTTATATTATAAGGTATTTTCAATGATACACTACATATTACGTTATATTATAAGGTATTTTCAATGATACACTGCATGTTACGTTATATTATAAGGTATTTTCAATGATACACTGCATATTACGTTATATTATAAGGTATTTTCAATGATATACTGCATATTACGCTATATTATAAGGTATTTTCAATGATATACTGCATATTACACTATATTATAAGGTATTTTCAATGACACACTGTATATTACGTTATATTACATGGTATTTTCAATGATACACTGCATATTACGTTATATTATAAGGTATTTTCAATGATACACTACATATTACGTTATATTATAAGGTATTTTCAATGATACACTGCATATTACGTTATATTATAAGGTATTTTCAATGATACACTGCATATTACGCTATATTGTAAGGTATTTTCAATGATACACTGTATATTACGTTATATTACATGGTATTTTCTATGATACACTGCATATTACGTTATATTATAAGGTATTTTCAATTATAAACTGCATATTACGTTATATTATAAGGTATTTTCAATGATACACTGCAGATTACGTTATATTATAAGGTATTTTCAATGATACACTGAATATTACGTTATATTATAAGGTATTTTCAATGATACACTGCATGTTACGTTATATTATAAGGTATTTTCAATGATACACTGCATATTACGTTATATTATAAGGTATTTTCAATGATACACTGCATATTACGTTATTTTATAAGGTATTTTCAATGATACACTGCATATTACGTTATATTATAAGGTATTTTCAATGATACACTGGATATTACGCTATATTATAAGGTATTTTCAATGATACACTGCATGTTACGCTATATTGTAAGGTATTTTCAATGATACACTGTACATTACGTTATATTACATGGCATTTTCTATGATACACTGCATATTACGTTATATTATAAGGTATTTTCAATGATACACTGCATATTACGTTATATTATAAGGTATTTTCAATGATAAACTACGATATATTAGAAGGTATTTTCAATGATACACTGCATATTAGGTTATATTATAAGGTATTTTCAATGATACACTGTATATTACGTTATATTACATGGTATTTTCAATGATACACTGCATATTACGATATGATATAAGGTATTTTCAATGACACACTGCATATTACGTTATATTATAAGGTATTTTCAATGATACACTGCATATTACGTTATATTATAAGGTATTTTCAATGATACACTACATATTACGTTATATTATAAGGTATTTTCAATGATACACTGCATGTTACGTTATATTATAAGGTATTTTCAATGATACACTGCATATTACGTTATATTATAAGGTATTTTCAATGATATACTGCATATTACGCTATATTATAAGGTATTTTCAATGATATACTGCATATTACACTATATTATAAGGTATTTTCAATGACACACTGTATATTACGTTATATTACACGGTATTTTCAATGATACACTGCATATTACGTTATATTATAAGGTATTTTCAATGATACACTACATATTACGTTATATTATAAGGTATTTTCAATGATACACTGCATATTACGTTATATTATAAGGTATTTTCAATGATACACTGCATATTACGCTATATTATAAGGTATTTTCAATGATACACTGTATATTACGTTATATTACATGGTATTTTCTATGATACACTGCATATTACGTTATATTATAAGGTATTTTCAATTATAAACTGCATATTACGTTATATTATAAGGTATTTTCAATGATACACTGCATATTACGTTATATTATAAGGTATTTTCAATGATACACGGAATATTACGTTATATTATAAGGTATTTTCAATGATACACTGCATGTTACGTTATATTATAAGGTATTTTCAATGATACACTGCATATTACGTTATATTATAAGGTATTTTCAATGATACACTGCATATTACGTTATATTATAAGGTATTTTCAATGATACACTGCATATTACCTTATATTATAAGGTATTTTCAATGATACACTGGATATTACGCTATATTATAAGGTATTTTCAATGATACACTGCATGTTACGCTATATTGTAGGGTATTTTCAATGATACACTGTACATTACGTTATATTACATGGCATTTTCTATGATACACTGCATATTACGTTATATTATAAGGTATTTTCAATGATACACTGCATATTACGTTATATTATAAGGTATTTTCAATGATAAACTACGATATATTAGAAGGTATTTTCAATGATACACTGCATATTAGGTTATATTATAAGGTATTTTCAATGATACACTGTATATTACGTTATATTACATGGTATTTTCAATGATACACTGCATATTACGATATGATATAAGGTATTTTCAATGACACACTGCATATTACGTTATATTATAAGGTATTTTCAATGATACACTGCATATTACGTTATATTATAAGGTATTTTCAATGATACACTACATATTACGTTATATTATAAGGTATTTTCAATGATACACTGCATATTACGTTATATTATAAGGTATTTTCAATGATACACTACATATTACGTTATATTATAAGGTATTTTCAATGATACACTGCATATTACGTTATATTATAAGGTATTTTCAATGATACACTGCATATTACGCTATATTATAAGGTATTTTCAATGATACACTGTATATTACGTTATATTACATGGTATTTTCTATGATACACTGCATATTACGTTATATTATAAGGTATTTTCAATTATAAACTGCATATTACGTTATATTATAAGGTATTTTCAATGATACACTGCATATTACGTTATATTATAAGGTATTTTCAATGATACACTGAATATTACGTTATATTATAAGGTATTTTCAATGATACACTGCATGTTACGTTATATTATAAGGTATTTTCAATGATACACTGCATATTACGTTATATTATAAGGTATTTTCAATGATACACTGCATATTACGTTATATTATAAGGTATTTTCAATGATACACTGCATATTTCGTTATATTATAAGGTATTTTCAATGATACACTGTACATTACGTTATATTACATGGCATTTTCTATGATACACTGCATATTACGTTATATTATAAGGTATTTTCAATGATACACTGCATATTACGTTATATTATAAGGTATTTTCAATGATAAACTACGATATATTAGAAGGTATTTTCAATGATACACTGCATATTAGGTTATATTATAAGGTATTTTCAATGATACACTGTATATTACGTTATATTACATGGTATTTTCAATGATACACTGCATATTACGATATGATATAAGGTATTTTCAATGATACACTGCATATTACGTTATATTATAAGGTATTTTCAATGATACACTGCATATTACATTATATTATAAGGTATTTTCAATGATACACTACATATTACGTTATATTATAAGGTATTTTCAATGATACACTGCATATTACGTTATATTATAAGGTATTTTCAATGATACACTGCATATTACGTTATATTATAAGGTATTTTCAATGATACACAGGATATTACGCTATATTATAAGGTATTTTCAATGATACAGTGCATGTTACGCTATATTGTAAGGTATTTTCAATGATACACTGCATATTACGTTATATTATAAGGTATTTTCAATGATACACTGCATATTACGTTATATTATAAGGTATTTTCAATGATACACTGCATATTACGATATGTAATAAGGTATTTTCAATGATACACTGCATATTACGTTATATTACATGGTATTTTCATTGATACACTAAATATTACGTTATATTACATGGTATTTTCAATGATACACTGCATATTACGTTATATTATAAGGTATTTTCAATGATACACTGCATATTACGTTATATTATAAGGTATTTTCAATGATAAACTACGATATATTAGAAGGCATTTTCAATGATACACTGCATGTTACGTTATATTATAAGGTATTTTCAATGATACACTGCATATTACGTTATATTATAAGGTATTTTCAATGATATACTGCATATTACGCTATATTATAAGGTATTTTCAATGATATACTGCATATTACGCTATATTATAAGGTATTTTCAATGACACACTGTATATTACGTTATATTATATGGTATTTTCAATGATACACTGTACATTACGTTATATTACATGGCATTTTCTATGATACACTGCATATTACGTTATATTACAAGGTATTTTCAATGATACACTGCATATTACGTTATATTATAAGGTATTTTCAATGATAAACTACGATATATTAGAAGGTATTTTCAATGATACACTGCATATTAGGTTATATTATAAGGTATTTTCAATGATACACTGTATATTACGTTATATTACATGGTATTTTCAATGATACACTGCATATTACGATATGATATAAGGTATTTTCAATGACACACTGCATATTACGTTATATTATAAGGTATTTTCAATGATACACTGCATATTACGTTATATTATAAGGTATTTTCAATGATACACTACATATTACGTTATATTATAAGGTATTTTCAATGATACACAGGATATTACGCTATATTATAAGGTATTTTCAATGATACAGTGCATGTTACGCTATATTGTAAGGTATTTTCAATGATACACTGCATATTACGTTATATTATAAGGTATTTTCAATGATACACTGCATATTACGTTATATTATAAGGTATTTTCAATGCTACACTGTATATTACGTTATATTACATTTTATTTTCTATGATACACTGCATATTACATTATATTATAAGGTATTTTCAATGATACACTGCATATTACGTTATATTATAATGTATTTTCAACGATACACTGCATATTACGTTATATTATAAGGTATTTTCAATGATATACTGCATATTACGTTATATTATAAGGTATTGTCAATGATACACTGCATATTACGTTATATTATAAGGTATTTTCAATGATACACTGGATATTACGCTATATTATAAGGTATTTTCAATGATACACTGCATGTTACGCTATATTGTAAGGTATTTTCAATGATACACTGTATATTACGTTATATTATAAGGTATTTTCAATGATACACTGAATATTACGTTATATTATAAGGTATTTTCAATGATACACTGCATGTTACGTTATATTATAAGGTATTTTCAATGATACAGTGCATTTTACGCTATATTGTAAGGTATTTTCAATGATACACTGCATATTACGTTATATTATAAGGTATTTTCAATGATACTCTGCATATTACGTTATATTATAAGGTATTTTCAATGATACACTGCATATTACGATATGTAATAAGGTATTTTCAATGATACACTGCATATTACGTTATATTACATGGTATTTTCATTGATACACTGCATATTACGTTATATTACATGGTATTTTCAATGATACACTGCATATTACGTTATATTATAAGGTATTTTCAATGATACACTGCATATTACGTTATATTATAAGGTATTTTCAATGATAAACTACGATATATTAGAAGGCATTTTCAATGATACACTGCATGTTACGTTATATTATAAGGTATTTTCAATGATATACTGCATATTACGCTATATTATAAGGTATTTTCAATGATATACTGCATATTACGCTATATTATAAGGTATTTTCAATGACACACTGTATATTACGTTATATTACATGGTATTTTCAATGACACACTGTACATTACGTTATATTACATGGCATTTTCTATGATACACTGCATATTACGTTATATTATAAGGTATTTTCAATGATACACTGCATATTACGTTATATTATAAGGTATTTTCAATGATAAACTACGATATATTAGAAGGTATTTTCAATGATACACTGCATATTAGGTTATATTATAAGGTATTTTCAATGATACACTGTATATTACGTTATATTACATGGTATTTTCAATGATACACTGCATATTACGTTATATTATAAGGTATTTTCAATGATACACTGCATATTACGTTATATTATAAGGTATTTTCAATGATAAACTACGATATATTAGAAGGCATTTTCAATGATACACTGCATGTTACGTTATATTATAAGGTATTTTCAATGATACACTGCATATTACGTTATATTATAAGGTATTTTCAATGATATACTGCATATTACGCTATATTATAAGGTATTTTCAATGATATACTGCATATTACGCTATATTATAAGGTATTTTCAATGACACACTGTATATTACGTTATATTACATGGTATTTTCAATGATACACTGCATATTACGTTATATTATAAGGTATTTTCAATGATACACTGCATATTACGTTATATTATAAGGTATTTTCAATGATACACTGCATATTACGTTATATTATAAGGTATTTTCAATGATAAACTACGATATATTAGAAGGTATTTTCAATGATACACTGCATATTAGGTTATATTATAAGGTATTTTCAATGATACACTGTATATTACGTTATATTACATGGTATTTTCAATGATACACTGCATATTACGATATGATATAAGGTATTTTCAATGACACACTGCATATTACGTTATATTATAAGGTATTTTCAATGATACACTGCATATTACGTTATATTATAAGGTATTTTCAATGATACACAGGATATTACGCTATATTATAAGGTATTTTCAATGATACAGTGCATGTTACGCTATATTGTAAGGTATTTTCAATGATACACTGCATATTACGTTATATTATAAGGTATTTTCAATGATACACTGCATATTACGTTATATTATAAGGTATTTTCAATGCTACACTGTATATTACGTTATATTACATTTTATTTTCTATGATACACTGCATATTACATTATATTATAAGGTATTTTCAATGATACACTGCATATTACGTTATATTATAATGTATTTTCAACGATACACTGCATATTACGTTATATTATAAGGTATTTTCAATGATACACTGCATATTACGTTATATTATAAGGTATTTTCAATGATACACTGCATATTACGTTATATTATAAGGTATTTTCAATGATACACTGGATATTACGCTATATTATAAGGTATTTTCAATGATACACTGCATGTTACGCTATATTGTAAGGTATTTTCAATGATACACTGTATATTACGTTATATTATAAGGTATTTTCAATGATACACTGCATATTACGTTATATTATAAGGTATTTTCAATGATACACTGCATGTTACGTTATATTATAAGGTATTTTCAATGATACAGTGCATGTTACGCTATATTGTAAGGTATTTTCAATGATACACTGCATATTACGTTATATTATAAGGTATTTTCAATGATACTCTGCATATTACGTTATATTATAAGGTATTTTCAATGATACACTGCATATTACGATATGTAATAAGGTATTTTCAATGATACACTGCATATTACGTTATATTACATGGTATTTTCATTGATACACTGCATATTACGTTATATTACATGGTATTTTCAATGATACACTGCATATTACGTTATATTATAAGGTATTTTCAATGATACACTGCATATTACGTTATATTATAAGGTATTTTCAATGATAAACTACGATATATTAGAAGGCATTTTCAATGATACACTGCATGTTACGTTATATTATAAGGTATTTTCAATGATATACTGCATATTACGCTATATTATAAGGTATTTTCAATGATATACTGCATATTACGCTATATTATAAGGTATTTTCAATGACACACTGTATATTACGTTATATTACATGGTATTTTCAATGACACACTGTACATTACGTTATATTACATGGCATTTTCTATGATACACTGCATATTACGTTATATTATAAGGTATTTTCAATGATACACTGCATATTACGTTATATTATAAGGTATTTTCAATGATAAACTACGATATATTAGAAGGTATTTTCAATGATACACTGCATATTAGGTTATATTATAAGGTATTTTCAATGATACACTGTATATTACGTTATATTACATGGTATTTTCAATGATACACTGCATATTACGTTATATTATAAGGTATTTTCAATGATACACTGCATATTACGTTATATTATAAGGTATTTTCAATGATCAACTACGATATATTAGAAGGCATTTTCAATGATACACTGCATGTTACGTTATATTATAAGGTATTTTCAATGATACACTGCATATTACGTTATATTATAAGGTATTTTCAATGATATACTTCATATTACGCTATATTATAAGGTATTTTCAATGATATACTGCATATTACGCTATATTATAAGGTATTTTCAATGACACACTGTATATTACGTTATATTACATGGTATTTTCAATGATACACTGCATATTACGTTATATTATAAGGTATTTTCAATGATACACTGCATATTACGTTATATTATAAGGTATTTTCAATGATACACTGCATATTACGTTATATTATAAGGTATTTTCAATGATAAACTACGATATATTAGAAGGTATTTTCAATGATACACTGCATATTAGGTTATATTATAAGGTATTTTCAATGATACACTGTATATTACGTTATATTACATGGTATTTTCAATGATACACTGCATATTACGATATGATATAAGGTATTTTCAATGACACACTGCATATTACGTTATATTATAAGGTATTTTCAATGATACACTGCATATTACGTTATATTATAAGGTATTTTCAATGATACACTACATATTACGTTATATTATAAGGTATTTTCAATGATACACTGCATATTACGTTATATTATAAGGTATTTTCAATGATACACTGCATATTACGTTATATTATAAGGTATTTTCAATGATACACAGGATATTACGCTATATTATAAGGTATTTTCAATGATACAGTGCATGTTACGCTATATTGTAAGGTATTTTCAATGATACACTGCATATTACGTTATATTATAAGGTATTTTCAATGATACACTGCATATTACGTTATATTATAAGGTATTTTCAATGATACACTGCATATTACGATATGTAATAAGGTATTTTCAATGATACACCGCATATTACGTTATATTACATGGTATTTTCATTGATACACTGCATATTACGTTATATTACATGGTATTTTCAATGATACACTGCATATTACGTTATATTATAAGGTATTTTCAATGATACACTGCATATTACGATATGATATAAGGTATTTTCAATGACACACTGCATATTACGTTATATTATAAGGTATTTTCAATGATACACTGCATATTACGTTATATTATAAGGTATTTTCAATGATACACTACATATTACGTTATATTATAAGGTATTTTCAATGATACACTGCATATTACGTTATATTATAAGGTATTTTCAATGATACACTGCATATTACGTTATATTATAAGGTATTTTCAATGATACACAGGATATTACGCTATATTATAAGGTATTTTCAATGATACAGTGCATGTTACGCTATATTGTAAGGTATTTTCAATGATACACTGCATATTACGTTATATTATAAGGTATTTTCAATGATACACTGCATATTACGTTATATTATAAGGTATTTTCAATGCTACACTGTATATTACGTTATATTACATTTTATTTTCTATGATACACTGCATATTACATTATATTATAAGGTATTTTCAATGATACACTGCATATTACGTTATATTATAATGTATTTTCAACGATACACTGCATATTACGTTATATTATAAGGTATTTTCAATGATACACTGCATATTACGTTATATTATAAGGTATTGTCAATGATACACTGCATATTACGTTATATTATAAGGTATTTTCAATGATACACTGGATATTACGCTATATTATAAGGTATTTTCAATGATACACTGCATGTTACGCTATATTGTAAGGTATTTTCAATGATACACTGTATATTACGTTATATTATAAGGTATTTTCAATGATACACTGAATATTACGTTATATTATAAGGTATTTTCAATGATACACTGCATGTTACGTTATATTATAAGGTATTTTCAATGATACAGTGCATGTTACGCTATATTGTAAGGTATTTTCAATGATACACTGCATATTACGTTATATTATAAGGTATTTTCAATGATACTCTGCATATTACGTTATATTATAAGGTATTTTCAATGATAAACTACGATATATTAGAAGGTATTTTCAATGATACACTGCATATTAGGTTATATTACATGGTATTTTCATTGATACACTGCATATTACGTTATATTACATGGTATTTTCAATGATACACTGCATATTACGTTATATTATAAGGTATTTTCAATGATACACTGCATATTACGTTATATTATAAGGTATTTTCAATGATCAACTACGATATATTAGAAGGCATTTTCAATGATACACTGCATGTTACGTTATATTATAAGGTATTTTCAATGATATACTGCATATTACGCTATATTATAAGGTATTTTCAATGATATACTGCATATTACGCTATATTATAAGGTATTTTCAATGATATACTGCATATTACGCTATATTATAAGGTATTTTCAATGACACACTGTATATTACGTTATATTACATGGTATTTTCAATGATACACTGCATATTACGTTATATTATAAGGTATTTTCAATGATACACTGCATATTACGTTATATTATAAGGTATTTTCAATGATACACTGCATATTACGTTATATTATAAGGTATTTTCAATGATAAACTACGATATATTAGAAGGTATTTTCAATGATACACTGCATATTAGGTTATATTATAAGGTATTTTCAATGATACACTGTATATTACGTTATATTACATGGTATTTTCAATGATACACTGCATATTACGATATGATATAAGGTATTTTCAATGACACACTGCATATTACGTTATATTATAAGGTATTTTCAATGATACACTGCATATTACGTTATATTATAAGGTATTTTCAATGATACACTACATATTACGTTATATTATAAGGTATTTTCAATGATACACTGCATATTACGTTATATTATAAGGTATTTTCAATGATACACTGCATATTACGTTATATTATAAGGTATTTTCAATGATACACAGGATATTACGCTATATTATAAGGTATTTTCAATGATACAGTGCATGTTACGCTATATTGTAAGGTATTTTCAATGATACACTGCATATTACGTTATATTATAAGGTATTTTCAATGATACACTGCATATTGCGTTATATTATAAGGTATTTTCAATGATACACTGCATATTACGATATGTAATAAGGTATTTTCAATGATACACCGCATATTACGTTATATTACATGGTATTTTCATTGATACACTGCATATTACGTTATATTACATGGTATTTTCAATGATACACTGCATATTACGTTATATTATAAGGTATTTTCAATGATACACTGCATATTACGTTATATTATAAGGTATTTTCAATGATAAACTACGATATATTAGAAGGCATTTTCAATGATACACTGCATGTTACGTTATATTATAAGGTATTTTCAATGATACACTGCATATTACGTTATATTATAAGGTATTTTCAATGATATACTGCATATTACGCTATATTATAAGGTATTTTCAATGATATACTGCATATTACGCTATATTATAAGGTATTTTCAATGACACACTGTATATTACGTTATATTACATGGTATTTTCAATGATACACTGCATATTACGTTATATTATAAGGTATTTTCAATGATACACTGCATATTACGTTATATTATAAGGTATTTTCAATGATACACTGCATATTACGATATGTAATAAGGTATTTTCAATGATACACCGCATATTACGTTATATTACATGGTATTTTCATTGATACACTGCATATTACGTTATATTACATGGTATTTTCAATGATACACTGCATATTACGTTATATTATAAGGTATTTTCAATGATACACTGCATATTACGTTATATTATAAGGTATTTTCAATGATAAACTACGATATATTAGAAGGCATTTTCAATGATACACTGCATGTTACGTTATATTATAAGGTATTTTCAATGATACACTGCATATTACGTTATATTATAAGGTATTTTCAATGATATACTGCATATTACGCTATATTATAAGGTATTTTCAATGATATACTGCATATTACGCTATATTATAAGGTATTTTCAATGACACACTGTATATTACGTTATATTACATGGTATTTTCAATGATACACTGCATATTACGTTATATTATAAGGTATTTTCAATGATACACTGCATATTACGTTATATTATAAGGTATTTTCAATGATACACTGCATATTACGTTATATTATAAGGTATTGTTAATGATACACTGCATATTACGTTATATTATAAGGTATTTTCAATGATACACTGGATATTACGCTATATTATAAGGTATTTTCAATGATACACTGCATGTTACGCTATATTGTAAGGTATTTTCAATGATACACTGTATATTACGTTATATTATAAGGTATTTTCAATGATACAATGCATATTACGTTACATTATAAGGTATTTTCAATGATACACTGTATATTACGTTATATTACATGGTATTTTCTATGATACACTGCATATTACGTTATATTATAAGGTATTTTCAATGATAAACTGCATATTACGTTATATTATAAGGTATTTTCAATGATACACTGCATATTACGTTATATTATAAGGTATTTTCAATGATACACAGCATGTTACGTTATATTATAAGGTATTTTCAATGATACACTGCATATTACGTTATATTATAATGTATTTTCAACGATACACTGCATATTACGTTATATTATAATGTATTTTCAATGATACACTGCATATTACGTTATATTATAAGGTATTTTCAATGATACACTGCATATTACGTTATATTATAAGGTATTTTCAATGATACACTGCATATTACGTTATATTATAAGGTATTTTCAATGATATACTGCATATTACGCTATATTATAAGGTATTTTCAATGATATACTGCATATTACGCTATATTATAAGGTATTTTCAATGACACACTGTATATTACGTTATATTACATGGTATTTTCAATGATACACTGTACATTACGTTATATTACATGGCATTTTCTATGATACACTGCATATTACGTTATATTATAAGGTATTTTCAATGATACACTGCATATTACGTTATATTATAAGGTATTTTCAATGATACACTGCATATTACGATATGTAATAAGGTATTTTCAATGATACACCGCATATTACGTTATATTACATGGTATTTTCATTGATACACTGCATATTACGTTATATTACATGGTATTTTCAATGATACACTGCATATTACGTTATATTATAAGGTATTTTCAATGATAAACTACGATATATTAGAAGGCATTTTCAATGATACACTGCATGTTACGTTATATTATAAGGTATTTTCAATGATACACTGCATATTACGTTATATTATAAGGTATTTTCAATGATATACTGCATATTACGCTATATTATAAGGTATTTTCAATGATATACTGCATATTACGCTATATTATAAGGTATTTTCAATGACACACTGTATATTACGTTATATTACATGGTATTTTCAATGATACACTGCATATTACGTTATATTATAAGGTATTTTCAATGATACACTGCATATTACGTTATATTATAAGGTATTTTCAATGATACACTGCATATTACGATATGTAATAAGGTATTTTCAATGATACACCGCATATTACGTTATATTACATGGTATTTTCATTGATACACTGCATATTACGTTATATTACATGGTATTTTCAATGATACACTGCATATTACGTTATATTATAAGGTATTTTCAATGATACACTGCATATTACGTTATATTATAAGGTATTTTCAATGATAAACTACGATATATTAGAAGGCATTTTCAATGATACACTGCAAGTTACGTTATATTATAAGGTATTTTCAATGATACACTGCATATTACGTTATATTATAAGGTATTTTCAATGATATACTGCATATTACGCTATATTATAAGGTATTTTCAATGATATACTGCATATTACGCTATATTATAAGGTATTTTCAATGACACACTGTATATTACGTTATATTACATGGTATTTTCAATGATACACTGCATATTACGTTATATTATAAGGTATTTTCAATGATACACTGCATATTACGTTATATTATAAGGTATTTTCAATGATACACTGCATATTACGTTATATTATAAGGTATTTTCAATGATACACTGCATATTACGTTATATTATAAGGTATTTTCAATGATATACTGCATATTACGCTATATTATAAGGTATTTTCAATGATATACTGCATATTACGCTATATTATAAGGTATTTTCAATGACACACTGTATATTACGTTATATTACATGGTATTTTCAATGATACACTGCATATTACGTTATATTATAAGGTATTTTCAATGATACACTGCATATTACGTTATATTATAAGGTATTTTCAATGATACACTGCATATTACGTTATATTATAAGGTATTTTCAATGATAAACTACGATATATTAGAAGGTATTTTCAATGATACACTGCATATTAGGTTATATTATAAGGTATTTTCAATGATACACTGTATATTACGTTATATTACATGGTATTTTCAATGATACACTGCATATTACGATATGATATAAGGTATTTTCAATGACACACTGCATATTACGTTATATTATAAGGTATTTTCAATGATACACTGCATATTACGTTATATTATAAGGTATTTTCAATGATACTCTACATATTACGTTATATTATAAGGTATTTTCAATGATACACTGCATATTACGTTATATTATAAGGTATTTTCAATGATACACTGCATATTACGTTATATTATAAGGTATTTTCAATGATACACAGGATATTACGCTATATTATAAGGTATTTTCAATGATACAGTGCATGTTACGCTATATTGTAAGGTATTTTCAATGATACACTGCATATTACGTTATATTATAAGGTATTTTCAATGATACACTGCATGTTACGTTATATTATAAGGTATTTTCAATGATACACTGCATATTACGATATGTAATAAGGTATTTTCAGTGATACACTGCATATTACGTTATATTACATGGTATTTTCATTGATACACTGCATATTACGTTATATTACATGGTATTTTCAATGATACACTGCATATTACGTTATATTATAAGGTATTTTCAATGATACACTGCATATTACGTTATATTATAAGGTATTTTCAATGATAAACTACGATATATTAGAAGGCATTTTCAATGATACACTGCATGTTACGTTATATTATAAGGTATTTTCAATGATACACTGCATATTACGTTATATTATAAGGTATTTTCAATGATATACTGCATATTACGCTATATTATAAGGTATTTTCAATGATATACTGCATATTACGCTATATTATAAGGTATTTTCAATGACACACTGTATATTACGTTATATTACATGGTATTTTCAATGATACACTGCATATTACGTTATATTATAAGGTATTTTCAATGATACGTTATATTATAAGGTATTTTCAATGATACACTGCATATTACGTTATATTATAAGGTATTGTTAATGATACACTGCATATTACGTTATATTATAAGGTATTTTCAATGATACACTGGATATTACGCTATATTATAAGGTATTTTCAATGATACACTGCATGTTACGCTATATTGTAAGGTATTTTCAATGATACACTGTATATTACGTTATATTATAAGGTATTTTCAATGATACAATGCATATTACGTTACGTTATAAGGTATTTTCAATGATACACTGTATATTACGTTATATTACATGGTATTTTCTATGATACACTGCATATTACGTTATATTATAAGGTATTTTCAATGATAAACTGCATATTACGTTATATTATAAGGTATTTTCAATGATACACTGCATATTACGTTATATTATAAGGTATTTTCAATGATACACTGCATATTACGTTATATTATAAGGTATTTTCAATGATACACTGCATATTACGTTATATTATAAGGTATTTTCAATGATACACTGCATATTACGTTATATTATAAGGTATTTTCAATGATATACTGCATATTACGCTATATTATAAGGTATTTTCAATGATATACTGCATATTACGCTATATTATAAGGTATTTTCAATGACACACTGTATATTACGTTATATTACATGGTATTTTCAATGATACACTGCATATTACGTTATATTATAAGGTATTTTCAATGATACACTGCATATTACGTTATATTATAAGGTATTTTCAATGATACACTGCATATTACGTTATATTATAAGGTATTTTCAATGATAAACTACGATATATTAGAAGGTATTTTCAATGATACACTGCATATTAGGTTATATTATAAGGTATTTTCAATGATACACTGTATATTACGTTATATTACATGGTATTTTCAATGATACACTGCATATTACGATATGATATAAGGTATTTTCAATGACACACTGCATATTACGTTATATTATAAGGTATTTTCAATGATACACTGCATATTACGTTATATTATAAGGTATTTTCAATGATACTCTACATATTACGTTATATTATAAGGTATTTTCAATGATACACTGCATATTACGTTATATTATAAGGTATTTTCAATGATACACTGCATATTACGTTATATTATAAGGTATTTTCAATGATACACAGGATATTACGCTATATTATAAGGTATTTTCAATGATACAGTGCATGTTACGCTATATTGTAAGGTATTTTCAATGATACACTGCATATTACGTTATATTATAAGGTATTTTCAATGATACACTGCATATTACGTTATATTATAAGGTATTTTCAATGATACACTGCATATTACGATATGTAATAAGGTATTTTCAATGATACACCGCATATTACGTTATATTACATGGTATTTTCATTGATACACTGCATATTACGTTATATTACATGGTATTTTCAATGATACACTGCATATTACGTTATATTATAAGGTATTTTCAATGATACACTGCATATTACGTTATATTATAAGGTATTTTCAATGATAAACTACGATATATTAGAAGGCATTTTCAATGATACACTGCATGTTACGTTATATTATAAGGTATTTTCAATGATATACTGCATATTACGTTATATTATAAGGTATTTTCAATGATACACTGCATATTACGCTATATTATAAGGTATTTTCAATGATATACTGCATATTACGCTATATTATAAGGTATTTTCAATGACACACTGTATATTACGTTATATTACATGGTATTTTCAATGATACACTGCATATTACGTTATATTATAAGGTATTTTCAATGATACGTTATATTATAAGGTATTTTCAATGATACACTGCATATTACGTTATATTATAAGGTATTGTTAATGATACACTGCATATTACGTTATATTATAAGGTATTTTCAATGATACACTGGATATTACGCTATATTATAAGGTATTTTCAATGATACACTGCATGTTACGCTATATTGTAAGGTATTTTCAATGATACACTGTATATTACGTTATATTATAAGGTATTTTCAATGATACAATGCATATTACGTTACGTTATAAGGTATTTTCAATGATACACTGTATATTACGTTATATTACATGGTATTTTCTATGATACACTGCATATTACGTTATATTATAAGGTATTTTCAATGATAAACTGCATATTACGTTATATTATAAGGTATTTTCAATGATACACTGCATATTACGTTATATTATAAGGTATTTTCAATGATACACTGCATGTTACGTTATATTATAAGGTATTTTCAATGATACACTGCATATTACGTTATATTATAATGTATTTTCAACGATACACTGCATATTACGTTATATTATAATGTATTTTCAATGATACACTGCATATTACGTTATATTATAAGGTATTTTCAATGATACACTGCATATTACGTTATATTATAAGGTATTTTCAATGATACACTGCATATTACGTTATATTATAAGGTATTTTCAATGATATACTGCATATTACGCTATATTATAAGGTATTTTCAATGATATACTGCATATTACGCTATATTATAAGGTATTTTCAATGACACACTGTATATTACGTTATATTACATGGTATTTTCAATGATACACTGTACATTACGTTATATTACATGGCATTTTCTATGATACACTGCATATTACGTTATATTATAAGGTATTTTCAATGATACACTGCATATTACGTTATATTATAAGGTATTTTCAATGATAAACTACGATATATTAGAAGGCATTTTCAATGATACACTGCATGTTACGTTATATTATAAGGTATTTTCAATGATACACTGCATATTACGTTATATTATAAGGTATTTTCAATGATATACTGCATATTACGCTATATTATAAGGTATTTTCAATGATATACTGCATATTACGCTATATTATAAGGTATTTTCAATGACACACTGTATATTACGTTATATTACATGGTATTTTCAATGATACACTGCATATTACGTTATATTATAAGGTATTTTCAATGATACACTGCATATTACGTTATATTATAAGGTATTTTCAATGATACACTGCATATTACGTTATATTATAAGGTATTTTCAATGATAAACTACGATATATTAGAAGGTATTTTCAATGATACACTGCATATTAGGTTATATTATAAGGTATTTTCAATGATACACTGTATATTACGTTATATTACATGGTATTTTCAATGATACACTGCATATTACGATATGATATAAGGTATTTTCAATGACACACTGCATATTACGTTATATTATAAGGTATTTTCAATGATACACTGCATATTACGTTATATTATAAGGTATTTTCAATGATACACTACATATTACGTTATATTATAAGGTATTTTCAATGATACACTGCATATTACGTTATATTATAAGGTATTTTCAATGATACACTGCATATTACGTTATATTATAAGGTATTTTCAATGATACACAGGATATTACGCTATATTATAAGGTATTTTCAATGATACAGTGCATGTTACGCTATATTGTAAGGTATTTTCAATGATACACTGCATATTACGTTATATTATAAGGTATTTTCAATGATACACTGCATATTACGTTATATTATAAGGTATTTTCAATGATACACTGCATATTACGATATGTAATAAGGTATTTTCAATGATACACCGCATATTACGTTATATTACATGGTATTTTCATTGATACACTGCATATTACGTTATATTACATGGTATTTTCAATGATACACTGCATATTACGTTATATTATAAGGTATTTTCAATGATACACTGCATATTACGTTATATTATAAGGTATTTTCAATGATAAACTACGATATATTAGAAGGCATTTTCAATGATACACTGCATGTTACGTTATATTATAAGGTATTTTCAATGATACACTGCATATTACGTTATATTATAAGGTATTTTCAATGATACACTGCATATTACGTTATATTATAAGGTATTTTCAATGATACACTGCATATTACGTTATATTATAAGGTATTTTCAATGATAAACTACGATATATTAGAAGGTATTTTCAATGATACACTGCATATTAGGTTATATTATAAGGTATTTTCAATGATACACTGTATATTACGTTATATTACATGGTATTTTCAATGATACACTGCATATTACGATATGATATAAGGTATTTTCAATGACACACTGCATATTACGTTATATTATAAGGTATTTTCAATGATACACTGCATATTACGTTATATTATAAGGTATTTTCAATGATACACTACATATTACGTTATATTATAAGGTATTTTCAATGATACACTGCATATTACGTTATATTATAAGGTATTTTCAATGATACACTGCATATTACGTTATATTATAAGGTATTTTCAATGATACACAGGATATTACGCTATATTATAAGGTATTTTCAATGATACAGTGCATGTTACGCTATATTGTAAGGTATTTTCAATGATACACTGCATATTACGTTATATTATAAGGTATTTTCAATGATACACTGCATATTACGTTATATTATAAGGTATTTTCAATGATACACTGCATATTACGATATGTAATAAGGTATTTTCAATGATACACCGCATATTACGTTATATTACATGGTATTTTCATTGATACACTGCATATTACGTTATATTACATGGTATTTTCAATGATACACTGCATATTACGTTATATTATAAGGTATTTTCAATGATACACTGCATATTACGTTATATTATAAGGTATTTTCAATGATAAACTACGATATATTAGAAGGCATTTTCAATGATACACTGCATGTTACGTTATATTATAAGGTATTTTCAATGATACACTGCATATTACGTTATATTATAAGGTATTTTCAATGATACACTGCATATTACGTTATATTATAAGGTATTTTCAATGATACACTGCATATTACGTTATATTATAAGGTATTTTCAATGATACACTGCATATTACGATATGTAATAAGGTATTTTCAATGATACACCGCATATTACGTTATATTACATGGTATTTTCATTGATACACTGCATATTACGTTATATTACATGGTATTTTCAATGATACACTGCATATTACGTTATATTATAAGGTATTTTCAATGATACACTGCATATTACGTTATATTATAAGGTATTTTCAATGATAAACTACGATATATTAGAAGGCATTTTCAATGATACACTGCATGTTACGTTATATTATAAGGTATTTTCAATGATACACTGCATATTACGTTATATTATAAGGTATTTTCAATGATAAACTGCATATTACGTTATATTATAAGGTATTTTCAATGATACACTGCATATTACGTTATATTATAAGGTATTTTCAATGATACACTGCATGTTACGTTATATTATAAGGTATTTTCAATGATACACTGCATATTACGTTATATTATAATGTATTTTCAACGATACACTGCATATTACGTTATATTATAATGTATTTTCAATGATACACTGCATATTACGTTATATTATAAGGTATTTTCAATGATACACTGCATATTACGTTATATTATAATGTATTTTCAATGATACACTACATATTACGTTATATTATAATGTATTTTCAATGATACACTACATATTACGTTATATTATAAGGTATTTTCAATGATACACTTCATATTACGTTATATTATAAGGTATTTTCAATGATACAATGCATATTACGTTACATTATAAGGTATTTTCAATGATACACTGTATATTACGTTATATTACATGGTATTTTCTATGATACACTGCATATTACGTTATATTATAAGGTATTTTCAATGATAAACTGCATATTACGTTATATTATAAGGTATTTTCAATGATACACTGCATATTACGTTATATTATAAGGTATTTTCAATGATACACTGCATGTTACGTTATATTATAAGGTATTTTCAATGATACACTGCATATTACGTTATATTATAATGTATTTTCAACGATACACTGCATATTACGTTATATTATAATGTATTTTCAATGATACACTGCATATTACGTTATATTATAAGGTATTTTCAATGATACACTGCATATTACGTTATATTATAAGGTATTTTCAATGATACACTGCATATTACGTTATATTATAAGGTATTTTCAATGATATACTGCATATTACGCTATATTATAAGGTATTTTCAATGATATACTGCATATTACGCTATATTATAAGGTATTTTCAATGACACACTGTATATTACGTTATATTACATGGTATTTTCAATGATACACTGTACATTACGTTATATTACATGGCATTTTCTATGATACACTGCATATTACGTTATATTATAAGGTATTTTCAATGATACACTGCATATTACGTTATATTATAAGGTATTTTCAATGATAAACTACGATATATTAGAAGGCATTTTCAATGATACACTGCATGTTACGTTATATTATAAGGTATTTTCAATGATACACTGCATATTACGTTATATTATAAGGTATTTTCAATGATATACTGCATATTACGCTATATTATAAGGTATTTTCAATGATATACTGCATATTACGCTATATTATAAGGTATTTTCAATGACACACTGTATATTACGTTATATTACATGGTATTTTCAATGATACACTGCATATTACGTTATATTATAAGGTATTTTCAATGATACACTGCATATTACGTTATATTATAAGGTATTTTCAATGATACACTGCATATTACGTTATATTATAAGGTATTTTCAATGATAAACTACGATATATTAGAAGGTATTTTCAATGATACACTGCATATTAGGTTATATTATAAGGTATTTTCAATGATACACTGTATATTACGTTATATTACATGGTATTTTCAATGATACACTGCATATTACGATATGATATAAGGTATTTTCAATGACACACTGCATATTACGTTATATTATAAGGTATTTTCAATGATACACTGCATATTACGTTATATTATAAGGTATTTTCAATGATACACTACATATTACGTTATATTATAAGGTATTTTCAATGATACACTGCATGTTACGTTATATAATAAGGTATTTTCAATGATACACTGCATATTACGTTATATTACAAGGTATTTTCAATGATACACTGCATATTACGATATGATATAAGGTGTTTTCAATGATACACTGCATATTACGTTATATCGTAAGGTATTTTCAATGATACACTGCATATTATGTTATATTATAAGGTATTTTCAATGATACACTCGATATTACGCTATATTATAAGGTATTTTCAATGATACACTGCATATTACGTTATATTATAAGGTATTTTCAATGATACACTGCATGTTACGTTATATTATAAGGTATTTTCAATGATACACTGCATATTACGTTATATTATAAGGTATTTTCAATGATAAACTACGATATATTAGAAGGTATTTACAATGATACACTGCATATTACGTTATATTATAAGGTATTTTCAATGATACACTCGATATTACGCTATATTATAAGGTATTTTCAATGATACACTGCATATTACGTTATATTATAAGGTATTTTCAATGATACACTGCATGTTACGTTATATTATAAGGTATTTTCAATGATACACTGCATATTACGTTATATTATAAGGTATTTTCAATAATACACTGCATATTACGTTATATCGTAAGGTATTTTCAATGATACACTGCATATTACGTTATATTATAAGGTATTTTCAATGATACACTGCATATTACGTTATATTATAAGGTATTTTCAATGATACACTGCATATTACGTTATATTAGAAGGTATTTTCAATGATACACTGCATATTACGTTATATTATAAGGTATTTTCAATGATACACTGCATATTACGTTATATTATAAGGTATTTTCAATGATAAACTACGATATATTAGAAGGCATTTTCAATGATACACTGCATATTACGTTATATTAGAAGGTATTTTCAATGATACACAGCATATTACGTTATATTATAATGTATTTTCAATGATACACTGCATATTACGTTATATTATAATGTATTTTCAATGATACACTGCATGTTACGCTATATTGTAAGGTATTTTCAAAGATACACTGTATATTACGTTATATTATAAGGTATTTTCAATTACACACTGCATATTACGTTATATTATAAGGTATTTTCAATGATACACTGCATGTTACGTTATATAATAAGGTATTTTCAATGATACACTGCATATTACGTTATATTACAAGGTATTTTCAATGATACACTGCATATTACGATATGTTATAAGGTGTTTTCAATGATACACTGCATATTACGTTATATCGTAAGATATTTTCAATGATACACTGCATATTACGTTATATTATAAGGTATTTTCAATGATACACTGCATATTACGTTATATTATAAGGTATTTTCAATGACACACTGCATATTACATTATATTAGAAGGTATTTTCAATGATACACTGCATATTACGTTATATTATAATGTATTTTCAATGATACACTGCATATTACGTTATATTATAAGGTATTTTCAATGATACACTGCATATTACGTTATATTATAAGGTATTTTCAATGATACACTGCATATTACGTTATATTATAAGGTATTTTCAATGATACACTGCATATTACGTTATATTAGAAGGTATTTTCAATGATACACTGCATATTACGTTATATTATAAGGGATTTTCAATGATACACTGCATATTACGTTATATTATAAGGTATTTTCAATGATAAACTACGATATATTAGAAGGCATTTTCAATGATACACTGCATATTACGTTATATTAGAAGGTATTTTCAATGATACACAGCATATTACGTTATATTATAATGTATTTTCAATGATACACTGCATATTACGTTATATTATAATGTATTTTCAATGATACACTGCATGTTACGCTATATTGTAAGGTATTTTCAAAGATACACTGTATATTACGTTATATTATAAGGTATTTTCAATTACACACTGCATATTACGTTATATTATAAGGTATTTTCAATGATACACTGCATGTTACGTTATATTATAAGGTATTTTCAATGATACACTGCATATTACGTTATATTACAAGGTATTTTCAATGATACACTGCATATTACGATATGATATAAGGTGTTTTCAATGATACACTGCATATTACGTTATATCGTAAGATATTTTCAATGATACACTGCATATTACGTTATATTATAAGGTATTTTCAATGATACACTGCATATTACGTTATATTATAAGGTATTTTCAATGACACACTGCATATTACATTATATTAGAAGGTATTTTCAATGATACACTGCATATTACGTTATATTATAATGTATTTTCAATGATACACTGCATATTACGTTATATTATAAGGTATTTTCAAAGAGACACTACAAATTACGATATGTTATAAGGTATTTTCAACGATACACTGCATATTACGTTATATTACATGGTATTTTCAATGATACACTGCATATTACGTTATATTATAATGTATTTTCAATGATACACTGCATATTACGTTATATTATAATGTATTTTCAATGATACACTGCATATTACGTTATATTATAAGGTATTTTCAATTATACACTGGATATTACGCTATATTATAAGGTATTTTCAATGATACATTGCATGTTACGCTATATTGTAAGGTATTTTCAATGATACACTGTATATTACGTTATATTATAAGGTATTTTCAATGATACACTGCATATTACGTTATATTATAAGGTATTTTCAATGATACACTGCATATTACGTTATATTATAAGGGATTTTCAATGATACACTGCATATTACGTTATATTATAAGGTATTTTCAATGATAAACTACGATATATTAGAAGGCATTTTCAATGATACACTGCATATTACGTTATATTAGAAGGTATTTTCAATGATACACAGCATATTACGTTATATTATAATGTATTTTCAATGATACACTGCATATTACGTTATATTATAATGTATTTTCAATGATACACTGCATGTTACGCTATATTGTAAGGTATTTTCAAAGATACACTGCATATTACGTTATATTATAAGGTATTTTCAATGATACACTGTATATTACGTTATATTACATGGTATTTTCTATGATACACTGCATATTACGTTATATTATAAGGTATTTTCAATGATACACTGCATATTACGTTATATTATAAGGTATTTTCAATGATAAACTACGATATATTAGAAGGTATTTTCAATGATACACTGCATATTAGGTTATATTATAAGGTATTTTCAATGATACACTGTATATTACGTTATATTACATGGTATTTTCAATGATACACTGCATATTACGATATGATATAAGGTATTTTCAATGACACACTGCATATTACGTTATATTATAAGGTATTTTCAATGATACACTGCATATTACGTTATATTATAAGGTATTTTCAATGATAAACTACGATATATTAGAACGTATTTTCAATGATACACTGCATATTACGTTATATTATAAGGTATTTTCAATGATACACTGCATATTACGCTATATTATAAGGTATTTTCAATGATGTACTGCATATTACGCTATATTATAAGGTATTTTCAATGACACACTGTATATTACGTTATATTACATGGTATTTTCAATGATACACTACAAATTACGATATGTTATAAGGTATTTTCAATGATACACTGCATATTACGTTATATTATAAGGTATTTTCAATGATAAACTACGATATATTAGAAGGTATTTTCAATGACACACTGCATATTACGTTATATTATAAGGTATTTTCAATGATACACTGCATATTACGTTATATTATAAGGTATTTTCAATGATAAACTACGATATATTAGAACGTATTTTCATTGATACACTGCATATTACGTTATATTATAAGGTATTTTCAATGATACACTGCATATTACGTTATATTATAAGGTATTTTCAATGATACACTGCATATTACGCTATATTATAAGGTATTATCAATGATACACTGTATATTACGTTATATTACATGGTATTTTCTATGATACACTGCATATTACGTTATATTATAAGGTATTTTCAATGACACACTGCATATTACGAAAAGATATAAGGTATTTTCAATGATACACTGCATATTACGTTATATTATAAGGTATTTTCAATGATAAACTACGATATATTAGAACGTATTTTCAATGATACACTGCATATTACGTTATATTATAAGGTATTTTCAATGATACACTGCATATTACGCTATATTATAAGGTATTTTCAATGACACACTCTATATTACGTTATATTACATGGTATTTTCAATGATACACTACAAATTACGATATGTTATAAGGTATTTTCAATGATACACTGCATATTACGTTATATTATAAGGTATTTTCAATGATAAACTACGATATATTAGAAGGTATTTTCAATGATACACTGCATATTAGGTTATATTATAAGGTATTTTCAATGATACACTGTATATTACGTTATATTACATGGTATTTTCAATGATTCACTGCATATTACGATATGATATAAGGTATTTTCAATGACACACTGCATATTACGTTATATTATAAGGTATTTTCAATGATACACTGCATATTACGTTATATTATAAGGTATATTCAATGATAAACTACGATATATTAGAACGTATTTTCATTGATACACTGCATATTACGTTATATTATAAGGTATTTTCAATGATACACTGCATATTACGTTATATTATAAGGTATTTTCAATGATAAACTACGATATATTAGAAGGTATTTTCAATGATACACTGCATATTAGGTTATATTATAAGGTATTTTCAATGATACACTGTATATTACGTTATATTACATGGTATTTTCAATGATACACTGCATATTACGATATATTATAAGGTATTTTCAATGATACACTGTATATTACGTTATATTACATGGTATTTTCTATGATACACTGCATATTACGTTATATTATAAGGTATTTTCAATGATACACTGCATATTACGTTATATTATAAGGTATTTTCAATGATACACTGCATATTACGTTATATTATAAGGTATTTTCAATGATACACTGCATATTACGCTATATTATAAGGTATTTTCAATGATACACTGTATATTACGTTATATTATAAGGTATTTTCAATGATACACTGTATATTACGTTATATTATAAGGTATTTTCAATGACACACTGCATATTACGAAAAGATATAAGGTATTTTCAATGATACACTGCATATTACGTTATATCATAAGGTATTTTCAATGATACACTGCATATTACGTTATATTATAAGGTATTTTCTATGATATACTGCATATTACGTTATATTATAAGGTATTTTCAATGATACACTGCATATTACGTTATATTATAATGTATTTTCAATGATACACTGCATATTACGTTATATAATAATGTATTTTCAATGATACACTGCATATTACGTTATATTATAAGGTATTTTCAATGATACACTGCATATTACGTTATATTATAAGGTATTTTCAATGATACACTGCATATTACGCTATATTATAAGGTATTTTCAATGATACACTGCATGTTACGCTATATGATAAGGTATTTTCAATGATACACTGCATATTTCGTTATATTATAAGGTATTTTCAATGATACACTGCATGTTACGTTATATTATAAGGTATTTTCAATGATACACTGCATATTACGTTATATTATAAGGTATTTTCAATGATACACTGCATGTTACGTTATATTATAAGGTATTTTCAATGATACACTGCATATTACGTTATATTATAAGGTATTTTCAATGATACACTGGATATTACGCTATATTATAAGGTATTTTCAATGATACACTGCATGTTACGCTATATTGTAAGGTATTTTCAATGATACACTGTACATTACGTTATATTACATGGCATTTTCTATGATACACTGCATATTACGTTATATTATAAGGTATTTTCAATGATAAACTACGATATATTAGAAGGTATTTTCAATGATACACTGCATATTAGGTTATATTATAAGGTATTTTCAATGATACACTGCATATTACGTTATATTATAAGGTATTTTCAATGATACACTACATATTACGTTATATTATAAGGTATTTTCAATGATACACTGCATATTACGTTATATTATAAGGTATTTTCAATGATACACTGCATATTACGTTATATTATAAGGTATTTTCAATGATACACTGCATATTACGCTATATTATAAGGTATTTTCAATGATACACTGTATATTACGTTATATTACATGGTATTTTCTATGATACACTGCATATTACGTTATATTATAAGGTATTTTCAATTATAAACTGCATATTACGTTATATTATAAGGTATTTTCAATGATACACTGCATATTACGTTATATTATAAGGTATTTTCAATGATACACTGAATATTACGTTATATTATAAGGTATTTTCAATGATACACTGCATGTTACGTTATATTATAAGGTATTTTCAATGATACACTGCATATTACGTTATATTATAAGGTATTTTCAATGATACACTGCATATTACGTTATATTATAAGGTATTTTCAATGATACACTGCATATTACGTTATATTATAAGGTATTTTCAATGATACACTGGATATTACGCTATATTATAAGGTATTTTCAATGATACACTGCATGTTACGCTATATTGTAAGGTATTTTCAATGATACACTGTACATTACGTTATATTACATGGCATTTTCTATGATACACTGCATATTACGTTATATTATAAGGTATTTTCAATGATACACTGCATATTACGTTATATTATAAGGTATTTTCAATGATAAACTACGATATGTTAGAAAGTATTTTCAATGATACACTGTATATTAGGTTATATTATAAGGTATTTTCAATGATACACTGGATATTACGCTATATTATAAGGTATTTTCAATGATACACTGCATGTTACTCTATATTGTAAGGTATTTTCAATGATACACTGTACATTACGTTATATTACATGGCATTTTCTATGATACACTGCATATTACGTTATATTATAAGGTATTTTCAATGATACACTGCATATTACGTTATATTATAAGGTATTTTCAATGATAAACTACGATATATTAGAAGGTATTTTCAATGATACACTGCATATTAGGTTATATTATAAGGTATTTTCAATGATACACTGTATATTACGTTATATTACATGGTATTTTCAATGATACACTGCATATTACGATATGATATAAGGTATTTTCAATGACACACTGCATATTACGTTATATTATAAGGTATTTTCAATGATACACTGCATATTACGTTATATTATAAGGTATTTTCAATGATAAACTACGATATATTAGAACGTATTTTCATTGATACACTGCATATTACGTTATATTATAAGGTATTTTCAATGATACACTGAATATTAGGTTATATTATAAGGTATTTTCAATGATACACTGTATATTACGTTATATTACATGGTATTTTCAATGATACACTGCATATTACGATATGATATAAGGTATTTTCAATGACACACTGCATATTACGTTATATTATAAGGTATTTTCAATGATACACTGCATATTACGTTATATTATAAGGTATTTTCAATGATAAACTACGATATATTAGAACGTATTTTCATTGATACATTGCATATTACGTTATATTATAAGGTATTTTCAATGATACACTGCATATTACGTTATATTATAAGGTATTTTCAATGATAAACTACGATATATTAGAAGGTATTTTCAATGATACACTGCATATTAGGTTATATTATAAGGTATTTTCAATGATACACTGTATATTACGTTATATTACATGGTATTTTCAATGATACACTGCATATTACGATATGATATAAGGTATTTTCATTGACACACTGCATATTACGTTATATTATAAGGTATTTTCAATGATACACTGCATATTACGTTATATTATAAGGTATTTTCAATGATAAACTACGATATATTAGAAGGTATTTTCAATGATACACTGCATATTAGGTTATATTATAAGGTATTTTCAATGATACACTGTATATTACGTTATATTACATGGTATTTTCAATGATACACTGCATATTACGATATGATATAAGGTATTTTCAATGACACACTGCATATTACGTTATATTATAAGGTATTTTCAATGATACACTGCATATTACGTTATATTATAAGGTATTTTCAATGATAAACTACGATATATTAGAACGTATTTTCATTGATACACTGCATATTACGTTATATTATAAGGTATTTTCAATGATACACTGCATATTCGGTTATATTATAAGGTATTTTCAATGATACACTGTATATTACGTTATATTACATGGTATTTTCAATGATACACTGCATAGTACGATATGATATAAGGTATTTTCAATGACACACTGCATATTACGTTATATTATAAGGTATTTTCAATGATACACTGCATATTACGTTATATTATAAGGTATTTTCAATGATACACTGCATATTACGTTATATTATAAGGTATTTTCAATGATAAACTGTATATTACGTTATATTACATGGTATTTTCTATGATACACTGCATATTACGTTATATTATAAGGTATTTTCAATGATACACTGCATATTACGTTATATTATAAGGTATTTTCAATGATACACTGCATATTACGTTATATTATAAGGTATTTTCAATGATACACTGCATATTACGCTATATTATAAGGTATTTTCAATGATACACTGTATATTACGTTATATTACATGGTATTTTCTATGATACACTGCATATTACGTTATATTATAAGGTATTTTCAATGACACACTGCATATTACGAAAAGATATAAGGTATTTTCAATGATACACTGCATATTACGTTATATCATAAGGTATTTTCAATGATAAACTACGATATATTAGAAGGTATTTTCAATGATACACTGCATATTAGGTTATATTATAAGGTATTTTCAATGATACACTGGATATTACGCTATATTATAAGGTATTTTCAATGATACACTGCATGTTACGCTATATTGTAAGGTATTTTCAATGATACACTGTACATTACGTTATATTACATGGCATTTTCTATGATACACTGCATATTACGTTATATTATAAGGTATTTTCAATGATACACTGCATATTACGTTATATTATAAGGTATTTTCAATGATAAACTACGATATATTAGAAGGTATTTTCAATGATACACTGCATATTAGGTTATATTATAAGGTATTTTCAATGATACACTGTATATTACGTTATATTACATGGTATTTTCAATGATACACTGCATATTACGATATGATATAAGGTATTTTCAATGACACACTGCATATTACGTTATATTATAAGGTATTTTCAATGATACACTGCATATTACGTTATATTATAAGGTATTTTCAATGATAAACTACGATATATTAGAACGTATTTTCATTGATACACTGCATATTACGTTATATTATAAGGTATTTTCAATGATACACTGCATATTCGGTTATATTATAAGGTATTTTCAATGATATACTGTATATTACGTTATATTACATGGTATTTTCAATGATACACTGCATATTACGATATGATATAAGGTATTTTCAATGACACACTGCATATTACGTTATATTATAAGGTATTTTCAATGATACACTGCATATTACGTTATATTATAAGGTATTTTCAATGATAAACTACGATATATTAGAAGGTATTTTCAATGATACACTGAATATTAGGTTATATTATAAGGTATTTTCAATGATACACTGTATATTACGTTATATTACATGGTATTTTCAATGATACACTGCATATTACGATATGATATAAGGTATTTTCAATGACACACTGCATATTACGTTATATTATAAGGTATTTTCAATGATACACTGCATATTACGTTATATTATAAGGTATTTTCAATGATAAACTACGATATATTAGAACGTATTTTCATTGATACATTGCATATTACGTTATATTATAAGGTATTTTCAATGATACACTGCATATTACGTTATATTATAAGGTATTTTCAATGATAAACTACGATATATTAGAAGGTATTTTCAATGATACACTGCATATTAGGTTATATTATAAGGTATTTTCAATGATACACTGTATATTACGTTATATTACATGGTATTTTCAATGATACACTGCATATTACGATATGATATAAGGTATTTTCATTGACACACTGCATATTACGTTATATTATAAGGTATTTTCAATGATACACTGCATATTACGTTATATTATAAGGTATTTTCAATGATAAACTACGATATATTATAAGGTATTTTCAATGATACACTGCATATTAGGTTATATTATAAGGTATTTTCAATGATACACTGTATATTACGTTATATTACATGGTATTTTCAATGATACACTGCATATTACGATATGATATAAGGTATTTTCAATGACACACTGCATATTACGTTATATTATAAGGTATTTTCAATGATACACTGCATATTACGTTATATTATAAGGTATTTTCAATGATAAACTACGATATATTAGAACGTATTTTCATTGATACACTGCATATTACGTTATATTATAAGGTATTTTCAATGATACACTGCATATTCGGTTATATTATAAGGTATTTTCAATGATACACTGTATATTACGTTATATTACATGGTATTTTCAATGATACACTGCATATTACGATATGATATAAGGTATTTTCAATGACACACTGCATATTACGTTATATTATAAGGTATTTTCAATGATACACTGCATATTACGTTATATTATAAGGTATTTTCAATGATAAACTACGATATATTAGAACGTATTTTCATTGATACACTGCATATTACGTTATATTATAAGGTATTTTCAATGATACACTGCATATTACGTTATATTATAAGGTATTTTCAATGATAAACTACGATATATTAGAAGGTATTTTCAATGATACACTGCATATTAGGTTATATTATAAGGTATTTTCAATGATACACTGTATATTACATTATATTACATGGTATTTTCAATGATACACTGCATATTACGATATATTATAAGGTATTTTCAATGATAAACTGTATATTACGTTATATTACATGGTATTTTCTATGATACACTGCATATTACGTTATATTATAAGGTATTTTCAATGATACACTGCATATTACGTTATATTATAAGGTATTTTCAATGATACACTGCATATTACGTTATATTATAAGGTATTTTCAATGATACACTGCATATTACGCTATATTATAAGGTATTTTCAATGATACACTGTATATTACGTTATATTACATGGTATTTTCTATGATACACTGCATATTACGTTATATTATAAGGTATTTTCAATGACACACTGCATATTACGAAAAGATATAAGGTATTTTCAATGATACACTGCATATTACGTTATATCATAAGGTATTTTCAATGATACACTGCATATTACGTTATATTATAAGGTATTTTCTATGATATACTGCATATTACGTTATATTATAAGGTATTTTCAATGATACACTGCATATTACGTTATATTATAATGTATTTTCAATGATACACTGCATATTACGTTATATTATAATGTATTTTCAATGATACACTGCATATTACGTTATATTATAAGGTATTTTCAATGATACACTGCATATTACGTTATATTATAAGGTATTTTCAATGATACACTGCATATTACGCTATATTATAAGGTATTTTCAATGATACACTGCATGTTACGCTATATGATAAGGTATTTTCAATGATACACTGCATATTTCGTTATATTATAAGGTATTTTCAATGATACACTGCATGTTACGTTATATTATAAGGTATTTTCAATGATACACTGCATATTACGTTATATTATAAGGTATTTTCAATGATACACTGCATGTTACGTTATATTATAAGGTATTTTCAATGATACACTGCATATTACGTTATATTATAAGGTATTTTCAATGATACACTGGATATTACGCTATATTATAAGGTATTTTCAATGATACACTGCATGTTACGCTATATTGTAAGGTATTTTCAATGATACACTGTACATTACGTTATATTACATGGCATTTTCTATGATACACTGCATATTACGTTATATTATAAGGTATTTTCAATGATACACTGCATATTACGTTATATTATAAGGTATTTTCAATGATAAACTACGATATATTAGAAGGTATTTTCAATGATACACTGCATATTAGGTTATATTATAAGGTATTTTCAATGATACACTGTATATTACGTTCTATTACATGGTATTTTCAATGATACACTGCATATTACGATATGATATAAGGTATTTTCAATGACACACTGCATATTACGTTATATTATAAGGTATTTTCAATGATACACTGCATATTACGTTATATTATAAGGTATTTTCAATGATACACTACATATTACGTTATATTATAAGGTATTTTCAATGATACACTGCATATTACGTTATATTATAAGGTATTTTCAATGATACACTGCATATTACGTTATATTATAAGGTATTTTCAATGATACACTGCATATTACGCTATATTATAAGGTATTTTCAATGATACACTGTATATTACGTTATATTACATGGTATTTTCTATGATACACTGCATATTACGTTATATTATAAGGTATTTTCAATTATAAACTGCATATTACGTTATATTATAAGGTATTTTCAATGATACACTGCATATTACGTTATATTATAAGGTATTTTCAATGATACACTGAATATTACGTTATATTATAAGGTATTTTCAATGATACACTGGATATTACGCTATATTATAAGGTATTTTCAATGATACACTGCATGTTACGCTATATTGTAAGGTATTTTCAATGATACACTGTACATTACGTTATATTACATGGCATTTTCTATGATACACTGCATATTACGTTATATTATAAGGTATTTTCAATGATACACTGCATATTACGTTATATTATAAGGTATTTTCAATGATAAACTACGATATATTAGAAGGTATTTTCAATGATACACTGCATATTAGGTTATATTATAAGGTATTTTCAATGATACACTGTATATTACGTTATATTACATGGTATTTTCAATGATACACTGCATATTACGATATGATATAAGGTATTTTCAATGACACACTGCATATTACGTTATATTATAAGGTATTTTCAATGATACACTGCATATTACGTTATATTATAAGGTATTTTCAATGATAAACTACGATATATTAGAACGTATTTTCATTGATACACTGCATATTACGTTATATTATAAGGTATTTTCAATGATACACTGCATATTCGGTTATATTATAAGGTATTTTCAATGATACACTGTATATTACGTTATATTACATGGTATTTTCAATGATACACTGCATATTACGATATGATATAAGGTATTTTCAATGACACACTGCATATTACGTTATATTATAAGGTATTTTCAATGATACACTGCATATTACGTTATATTATAAGGTATTTTCAATGATAAACTACGATATATTAGAAGGTATTTTCAATGATACACTGAATATTAGGTTATATTATAAGGTATTTTCAATGATACACTGTATATTACGTTATATTACATGGTATTTTCAATGATACACTGCATATTACGATATGATATAAGGTATTTTCAATGACACACTGCATATTACGTTATATTATAAGGTATTTTCAATGATACACTGCATATTACGTTATATTATAAGGTATTTTCAATGATAAACTACGATATATTAGAACGTATTTTCATTGATACACTGCATATTACGTTATATTATAAGGTATTTTCAATGATACACTGCATATTACGTTATATTATAAGGTATTTTCAATGATAAACTACGATATATTAGAAGGTATTTTCAATGATACACTGCATATTAGGTTATATTATAAGGTATTTTCAATGATACACTGTATATTACGTTATATTACATGGTATTTTCAATGATACACTGCATATTACGATATGATATAAGGTATTTTCATTGACACACTGCATATTACGTTATATTATAAGGTATTTTCAATGATACACTGCATATTACGTTATATTATAAGGTATTTTCAAGGATAAACTACGATATATTAGAACGTATTTTCATTGATACACTGCATATTACGTTATATTATAAGGTATTTTCAATGATAAACTACGATATATTAGAAGGTATTTTCAATGATACACTGCATATTAGGTTATATTATAAGGTATTTTCAATGATACACTGTATATTACGTTATATTACATGGTATTTTCAATGATACACTGCATATTACGATATGATATAAGGTATTTTCAATGATACACTGCATATTACGTTATATTACATGGTATTTTCATTGATACACTGCATATTATGTTATATTACATGGTATTTTCAATGATACACTGCATATTACGTTATATTATAAGGTATTTTCAATGATACACTGCATATTACGTTATATTATAAGGTATTTTCAATGATATACTGCATATTACGCTATATTATAAGGTATTTTCAATGATACACTACATATTACGTTATATTATAAGGTATTTTCAATGATACACTGCATGTTACGTTATATTATAAGGTATTTTCAATGATACACTGCATATTACGTTATATTATAATGTATTTTCAATGATACACTACATATTACGTTATATTATAAGGTATTTTCAATGATACACTGCATATTACGTTATATTATAAGGTATTTTCAATGATACACTGCATATTACGATATGTAATAAAGTATTTTCAATGATACACTGCATATTACGTTATATTACATGGTATTTTCATTGATACACTGCATATTACGTTACATTACATGGTATTTTCAATGATACACTGCATATTACGTTATATTATAAAGTATTTTCAATGATACACTACATATTACGTTATAATATAAGGTATTTTCAATGATACACTGCATATTACGTTATATTATAAGGTATTTTCAATGATACACTGCATGTTACGTTATATTATAAGGTATTTTCAATGATACACTGCATATTACGTTATATTATAAGGTATTTTCAATGATACACTACATATTACGTTATATTATAAGGTATTTTCAATGATAAACTACGATATATTAGAAGGTATTTTCAATGATACACTGCATATTACGTTATATTATAAGGTATTTTCAATGATACACTGCATATTACGTTATATTATAATGTATTTTCAATGATACACTGCATATTACGTTATGTTATAATGTATTTTCAATGATACACTGCATATTACGTTATATTATAAGGTATTTTCAATGATACACTGCATATTACGTTATATTATAAGGTATTTTCAATGATACACTGCATATTACGTTATATTATAAGGTATTTTCAATGATACACTGCATGTTACGCTATATGATAAGGTATTTTCAATGATACACTGCATATTACGTTATATTATAAGGTATTTTCAATGATACACTGCATGTTACGTTATATTATAAGGTATTTTCAATGATACACTGGATATTACGCTATATTATAAGGTATTTTCAATGATACACTGCATGTTACGCTATATTGTAAGGTATTTTCAATGATACACTGTACATTACGTTATATTACATGGCATTTTCTATGATACACTGCATATTACGTTATATTATAAGGTATTTTCAATGATACACTGCATATTACGTTATATTATAAGGTATTTTCAATGATAAACTACGATATATTAGAAGGTATTTTCAATGATACACTGCATATTAGGTTATATTATAAGGTATTTTCAATGATACACTGGATATTACGCTATATTATAAGGTATTTTCAATGATACACTGCATGTTACGCTATATTGTAAGGTATTTTCAATGATACACTGTACATTACGTTATATTACATGGCATTTTCTATGATACACTGCATATTACGTTATATTATAAGGTATTTTCAATGATACACTGCATATTACGTTATATTATAAGGTATTTTCAATGATAAACTACGATATATTAGAAGGTATTTTCAATGATACACTGCATATTAGGTTATATTATAAGGTATTTTCAATGATACACTGTATATTACGTTATATTACATGGTATTTTCAATGATACACTGCATATTACGATATGATATAAGGTATTTTCAATGACACACTGCATATTACGTTATATTATAAGGTATTTTCAATGATACACTGCATATTACGTTATATTATAAGGTATTTTCAATGATAAACTACGATATATTAGAACGTATTTTCATTGATACACTGCATATTACGTTATATTATAAGGTATTTTCAATGATACACTGCATATTCGGTTATATTATAAGGTATTTTCAATGATACACTGTATATTACGTTATATTACATGGTATTTTCAATGATACACTGCATATTACGATATGATATAAGGTATTTTCAATGACACACTGCATATTACGTTATATTATAAGGTATTTTCAATGATACACTGCATATTCGGTTATATTATAAGGTATTTTCAATGATACACTGTATATTACGTTATATTACATGGTATTTTCAATGATACACTGCATATTACGATATGATATAAGGTATTTTCAATGACACACTGCATATTACGTTATATTATAAGGTATTTTCAATGATACACTGCATATTACGTTATATTATAAGGTATTTTCAATGATAAACTACGATATATTAGAAGGTATTTTCAATGATACACTGAATATTAGGTTATATTATAAGGTATTTTCAATGATACACTGTATATTACGTTATATTACATGGTATTTTCAATGATACACTGCATATTACGATATGATATAAGGTATTTTCAATGACACACTGCATATTACGTTATATTATAAGGTATTTTCAATGATACACTGCATATTACGTTATATTATAAGGTATTTTCAATGATAAACTACGATATATTAGAACGTATTTTCATTGATACACTGCATATTACGTTATATTATAAGGTATTTTCAATGATACACTGCATATTACGTTATATTATAAGGTATTTTCAATGATAAACTACGATATATTAGAAGGTATTTTCAATGATACACTGCATATTAGGTTATATTATAAGGTATTTTCAATGATACACTGTATATTACGTTATATTACATGGTATTTTCAATGATACACTGCATATTACGATATGATATAAGGTATTTTCATTGACACACTGCATATTACGTTATATTATAAGGTATTTTCAATGATACACTGCATATTACGTTATATTATAAGGTATTTTCAAGGATAAACTACGATATATTAGAACGTATTTTCATTGATACACTGCATATTACGTTATATTATAAGGTATTTTCAATGATAAACTACGATATATTAGAAGGTATTTTCAATGATACACTGCATATTAGGTTATATTATAAGGTATTTTCAATGATACACTGTATATTACGTTATATTACATGGTATTTTCAATGATACACTGCATATTACGATATGATATAAGGTATTTTCAATGATACACTGCATATTACGTTATATTACATGGTATTTTCATTGATACACTGCATATTATGTTATATTACATGGTATTTTCAATGATACACTGCATATTACGTTATATTATAAGGTATTTTCAATGATACACTGCATATTACGTTATATTATAAGGTATTTTCAATGATATACTGCATATTACGCTATATTATAAGGTATTTTCAATGATACACTACATATTACGTTATATTATAAGGTATTTTCAATGATACACTGCATATTACGTTATATTATAAGGTATTTTCAATGATACACAGGATATTACGCTATATTATAAGGTATTTTCAATGATACCCTGCATGTTACGCTATATTGTAAGGTATTTTCAATGATACACTGCATATTACGTTATATTATAAGGTATTTTCAATGATACACTGCATGTTACGTTATATTATAAGGTATTTTCAATGATACACTGCATATTACGTTATATTATAATGTATTTTCAATGATACACTACATATTACGTTATATTATAAGGTATTTTCAATGATACACTGCATATTACGTTATATTATAAGGTATTTTCAATGACAAACTACGATATATTAGAACGTATTTTCATTGATACACTGCATATTACGTTATATTATAAGGTATTTTCAATGATACACTGCATATTACGTTATATTATAAGGTATTTTCAATGATAAACTACGATATATTAGAAGGTATTTTCAATGATACACTGCATATTAGGTTATATTATAAGGTATTTTCAATGATACACTGTATATTACGTTATATTACATGGTATTTTCAATGATACACTGCATATTACGATATGATATAAGGTATTTTCATTGACACACTGCATATTACGTTATATTATAAGGTATTTTCAATGATACACTGCATATTACGTTATATTATAAGGTATTTTCAAGGATAAACTACGATATATTAGAACGTATTTTCATTGATACACTGCATATTACGTTATATTATAAGGTATTTTCAATGATAAACTACGATATATTAGAAGGTATTTTCAATGATACACTGCATATTAGGTTATATTATAAGGTATTTTCAATGATACACTGTATATTACGTTATATTACATGGTATTTTCAATGATACACTGCATATTACGATATGATATAAGGTATTTTCAATGATACACTGCATATTACGTTATATTACATGGTATTTTCATTGATACACTGCATATTATGTTATATTACATGGTATTTTCAATGATACACTGCATATTACATTATATTATAAGGTATTTTCAATGATACACTGCATATTACGTTATATTATAAGGTATTTTCAATGATATACTGCATATTACGCTATATTATAAGGTATTTTCAATGATACACAGGATATTACGCTATATTATAAGGTATTTTCAATGATACAGTGCATGTTACGCTATATTGTAAGGTATTTTCAATGATACACTGTACATTACGTTATATTACATGGCATTTTCTATGATACACTGCATATTACGTTATATTATAAGGTATTTTCAATGATACACTGCATGTTACGTTATATTATAAGGTATTTTCAATGATAAACTACGATATATTAGAAGGTATTTTCAATGATACACTGCATATTAGGTTATATTATAAGGTATTTTCAATGATACACTGTATATTACGTTATATTACATGGTATTTTCAATGATACACTGCATATTACGATATGATATAAGGTATTTTCAATGACACACTGCATATTACGTTATATTATAAGGTATTTTCAATGATACACTGCATATTACGTTATATTATAAGGTATTTTCAATGATACACTACATATTACGTTATATTATAAGGTATTTTCAATGATACACTGCATATTACGTTATATTATAAGGTATTTTCAATGATACACAGGATATTACGCTATATTATAAGGTATTTTCAATGATACCCTGCATGTTACGCTATATTGTAAGGTATTTTCAATGATACACTGCATATTACGTTATATTATAAGGTATTTTCAATGATACACTGCATGTTACGTTATATTATAAGGTATTTTCAATGATACACTGCATATTACGTTATATTATAATGTATTTTCAATAATACACTACATATTACGTTATATTATAAGGTATTTTCAATGATACACTGCATATTACGTTATATTATAAGGTATTTTCAATGATACACTGCATATTACGTTATATTATAAGGTATTTTCAATGATAAACTGTATATTACGTTATATTACATGGTATTTTCTATGATACACTGCATATTACGTTATATTATAAGGTATTTTCAATGATACACTGCATATTACGTTATATTATAAGGTATTTTCAATGATACACTGCATATTACGTTATATTATAATGTATTTTCAATGATACACTGCATATTACGTTATATTATAATGTATTTTCAATGATACACTGCATATTACGTTATATTATAAGGTATTTTCAATGATACACTGCATATTACGTTATATTATAAGGTATTTTCAATGATACACTGCATATTACGCTATATTATAAGGTATTTTCAATGATACACTGTATATTACGTTATATTACATGGTATTTTCTATGATACACTGCATATTACGTTATATTATAAGGTATTTTCAATTATAAACTGCATATTACGTTATATTATAAGGTATTTTCAATGATACACTGCATATTACGTTATATTATAAGGTATTTTCAATGATACACTGAATATTACGTTATATTATAAGGTATTTTCAATGATACACTGCATATTACGTTATATTATAAGGTATTTTCAATGATACACTGGATATTACGCTATATTATAAGGTATTTTCAATGATACACTGCATGTTACGCTATATTGTAAGGTATTTTCAATGATACACTGTACATTACGTTATATTACATGGCATTTTCTATGATACACTGCATATTACGTTATATTATAAGGTATTTTCAATGATACACTGCATATTACGTTATATTATAAGGTATTTTCAATGATAAACTACGATATATTAGAAGGTATTTTCAATGATACACTGCATATTAGGTTATATTATAAGGTATTTTCAATGATACACTGTATATTACGTTCTATTACATGGTATTTTCAATGATACACTGCATATTACGATATGATATAAGGTATTTTCAATGACACACTGCATATTACGTTATATTATAAGGTATTTTCAATGATACACTGCATATTACGTTATATTATAAGGTATTTTCAATGATACACAGGATATTACGCTATATTATAAGGTATTTTCAATGATACAGTGCATGTTACGCTATATTGTAAGGTATTTTCAATGATACACTGCATATTACGTTATATTATAAGGTATTTTCAATGATACACTGCATATTACGTTATATTATAAGGTATTTTCAATGATACACTGCATATTACGTTATATTATAAGGTATTTTCAATGATACACTGCATATTACGTTATATTATAAGGTATTTTCAATGATACACTGCATATTACGTTATATTATAAGGTATTTTCAATGATACACTGCATATTACGCTATATTATAAGGTATTTTCAATGATACACTGTATATTACGTTATATTACATGGTATTTTCTATGATACACTGCATATTACGTTATATTATAAGGTATTTTCAATGACACACTGCATATTACGAAAAGATATAAGGTATTTTCAATGATACACTGCATATTACGTTATATCATAAGGTATTTTCAATGATACACTGCATATTACGTTATATTATAAGGTATTTTCAATGATATACTGCATATTACGCTATGTTATAAGGTATTTTCAATGATACCCTGCATGTTACGCTATATTGTAAGGTATTTTCAATGATACACTGCATATTACGTTATATTATAAGGTATTTTCAATGATACACTGCATGTTACGTTATATTATAAGGTATTTTCAATGATACACTGCATATTACGTTATATTATAATGTATTTTCAATAATACACTACATATTACGTTATATTATAAGGTATTTTCAATGATACACTGCATATTACGTTATATTATAAGGTATTTTCAATGATACACTGCATATTACGATATGTAATAAAGTATTTTCAATGATACACTGCATATTACGTTATATTACATGGTATTTTCATTGATACACTGCATATTACGTTATATTACATGGTATTTTCAATGATACACTGCATATTACGTTATATTATAAAGTATTTTCAATGATACACTACATATTACGTTATATTATAAGGTATTTTCAATGATACACTGCATATTACGTTATATTATAAGGTATTTTCAATGATACACTGCATGTTACGTTATATTATAAGGTATTTTCAATGATACACTGCATATTACGTTATATTATAAGGTATTTTCAATGATACACTACATATTACGTTATATTATAAGGTATTTTCAATGATAAACTACGATATATTAGAAGGTATTTTCAATGATACACTGCATATTACGTTATATTATAAGGTATTTTCAATGATACACTGCATATTACGTTATATTATAATGTATTTTCAATGATACACTGCATATTACGTTATATTATAATGTATTTTCAATGATACACTGCATATTACGTTATATTATAAGGTATTTTCAATGATACACTGCATATTACGTTATATTATAAGGTATTTTCAATGATACACTGCATATTACGCTATATTATAAGGTATTTTCAATGATACACTGTATATTACGTTATATTACATGGTATTTTCTATGATACACTGCATATTACGTTATATTATAAGGTATTTTCAATTATAAACTGCATATTACGTTATATTATAAGGTATTTTCAATGATACACTGCATATTACGTTATATTATAAGGTATTTTCAATGATACACTGAATATTACGTTATATTATAAGGTATTTTCAATGATACACTGCATATTACGTTATATTATAAGGTATTTTCAATGATACACTGGATATTACGCTATATTATAAGGTATTTTCAATGATACACTGCATGTTACGCTATATTGTAAGGTATTTTCAATGATACACTGTACATTACGTTATATTACATGGCATTTTCTATGATACACTGCATATTACGTTATATTATAAGGTATTTTCAATGATACACTGCATATTACGTTATATTATAAGGTATTTTCAATGATAAACTACGATATATTAGAAGGTATTTTCAATGATACACTGCATATTAGGTTATATTATAAGGTATTTTCAATGATACACTGTATATTACGTTCTATTACATGGTATTTTCAATGATACACTGCATATTACGATATGATATAAGGTATTTTCAATGACACACTGCATATTACGTTATATTATAAGGTATTTTCAATGATACACTGCATATTACGTTATATTATAAGGTATTTTCAATGATACACTGCATATTACGCTATATTATAAGGTATTTTCAATGATACAGTGCATGTTACGCTATATTGTAAGGTATTTTCAATGATACACTGCATATTACGTTATATTATAAGGTATTTTCAATGATACACTGCATATTACGTTATATTATAAGGTATTTTCAATGATACACTGCATATTACGTTATATTATAAGGTATTTTCAATGATACACTGCATATTACGCTATATTATAAGGTATTTTCAATGATACACTGTATATTACGTTATATTACATGGTATTTTCTATGATACACTGCATATTACGTTATATTATAAGGTATTTTCAATGACACACTGCATATTACGAAAAGATATAAGGTATTTTCAATGATACACTGCATATTACGTTATATCATAAGGTATTTTCAATGATACACTGCATATTACGTTATATTATAAGGTATTTTCAATGATATACTGCATATTACGCTATGTTATAAGGTATTTTCAATGATGTACTGCATATTACGCTATATTATAAGGTATTTTCAATGACACACTGTATATTACGTTATATTACATGGTATTTTCAAAGATACACTGCATATTACGTTATATTATAAGGTATTTTCAATGATACAATGCATATTACGTTATATTATAAGGTATTTTCAATGATACAATGCATATTACGTTATATTATAAGGTATTTTCAATGATAAACTACGATATATTAGAAGGTATTTTCAATGATACACTGCATATTACGTTATATTATAAGGTATTTTCAATGATAAACTACGATATATTAGAAGGTATTTTCAATGATACACTGCATATTAGGTTATATTATAAGGTATTTTCAATGATACACTGTATATTACGTTATATTACATGGTATTTTCAATGATACACTGCATATTACGATATGATATAAGGTATTTTCAATGACACACTGCATATTACGTTATATTATAAGGTATTTTCAATGATACACTGCATATTACGTTATATTATAAGGTATTTTAAATGATAAACGACGATATATTAGAACCTATTTTCATTGATACACTGCATATTACGTTATATTATAAGGTATTTTCAATGATACACTGCATATTACGTTATATTATAAGGTATTTTCAATGATAAACTACGATATATTAGAAGGTATTTTCAATGATACACTGCATATTAGGTTATATTATAAGGTATTTTCAATGATACACTGCATATTACGTTATATTATAAGGTATTTTCAATGATAAACTACGATATATTAGAAGGTATTTTCAATGATACACTGCATATTAGGTTATATTATAAGGTATTTTCAATGATACACTGTATATTACGTTATATTACATGGTATTTTCAATGATAAACTACGATATATTAGAACGTATTTTCAATGATACACTGCATATTACGTTACATTATAAGGTATTTTCAATGATACACTGCATGTTCCGTTATATTATTATGTATTTTCAATGATACACTGCATATTACGTTATTTTATAAGGTATTTTCAATGATACACTGCATATTACGTTATATTATAAGGTATTTTCAATGATACACTGGATATTACGCTATATTATAAGGTATTTTCAATGATACACTGCATGTTACGCTATATTGTAAGGTATTTTCAATGATACACTGTACATTACGTTATATTACATGGCATTTTCTATGATACACTGCATATTACGTTATATTATAAGGTATTTTCAATGATACACTGCATATTACGTTATATTATAAGGTATTTTCAATGATAAACTACGATATATTAGAAGGTATTTTCAATGATACACTGCATATTAGGTTATATTATAAGGTATTTTCAATGATACACTGTATATTACGTTATATTACATGGTATTTTCAATGATACACTGCATATTACGATATGATATAAGGTATTTTCAATGACACACTGCATATTACGTTATATTATAAGGTATTTTCAATGATACACTGCATATTACGTTATATTATAAGGTATTTTCAATGATACACTACATATTACGTTATATTATAAGGTATTTTCAATGATACACTGCATATTAGGTTATATTATAAGGTATTTTCAATGATACACTGCATATTACGTTATATTATAAGGTATTTTCAATGATAAACTACGATATATTAGAAGGTATTTTCAATGATACACTGCATATTAGGTTATATTATAAGGTATTTTCAATGACACACTGTATATTACGTTATATTACACGGTATTTTCAATGATACACTGCATATTACGTTATATTATAAGGTATTTTCAATGATACACTACATATTACGTTATATTATAAGGTATTTTCAATGATACACTGCATATTACGTTATATTATAAGGTATTTTCAATGATACACTGCATATTACGCTATATTATAAGGTATTTTCAATGATACACTGTATATTACGTTATATTACATGGTATTTTCTATGATACACTGCATATTACGTTATATTATAAGGTATTTTCAATTATAAACTGCATATTACGTTATATTATAAGGTATTTTCAATGATACACTGCATATTACGTTATATTATAAGGTATTTTCAATGATACACTGAATATTACGTTATATTATAAGGTATTTTCAATGATACACTGCATGTTACGTTATATTATAAGGTATTTTCAATGATACACTGCATATTACGTTATATTATAAGGTATTTTCAATGATACACTGCATATTACGTTATATTATAAGGTATTTTCAATGATACACTGCATATTACGTTATATTATAAGGTATTTTCAATGATACACTGGATATTACGCTATATTATAAGGTATTTTCAATGATACACTGCATGTTACGCTATATTGTAAGGTATTTTCAATGATACACTGTACATTACGTTATATTACATGGCATTTTCTATGATACACTGCATATTACGTTATATTATAAGGTATTTTCAATGATACACTGCATGTTACGTTATATTATAAGGTATTTTCAATGATAAACTACGATATATTAGAAGGTATTTTCAATGATACACTGCATATTAGGTTATATTATAAGGTATTTTCAATGATACACTGTATATTACGTTATATTACATGGTATTTTCAATGATACACTGCATATTACGATATGATATAAGGTATTTTCAATGACACACTGCATATTACGTTATATTATAAGGTATTTTCAATGATACACTGCATATTACGTTATATTATAAGGTATTTTCAATGATACACTACATATTACGTTATATTATAAGGTATTTTCAATGATACACTGCATATTACGTTATATTATAAGGTATTTTCAATGATACACTGCATATTACGTTATATTATAAGGTATTTTCAATGATACACTGTATATTACGTTATATTACATGGTATTTTCTATGATACACTGCATATTACGTTATATTATAAGGTATTTTCAATTATAAACTGCATATTACGTTATATTATAAGGTATTTTCAATGATACACTGCATATTACGTTATATTATAAGGTATTTTCAATGATACACTGAATATTACGTTATATTATAAGGTATTTTCAATGATACACTGCATGTTACGTTATATTATAAGGTATTTTCAATGATACACTGCATATTACGTTATATTATAAGGTATTTTCAATGATACACTGCATATTACGTTATATTATAAGGTATTTTCAATGATACACTGCATATTACGTTATATTATAAGGTATTTTCAATGATACACTGGATATTACGCTATATTATAAGGTATTTTCAATGATACACTGCATGTTACGCTATATTGTAAGGTATTTTCAATGATACACTGTACATTACGTTATATTACATGGCATTTTCTATGATACACTGCATATTACGTTATATTATAAGGTATTTTCAATGATACACTGCATGTTACGTTATATTATAAGGTATTTTCAATGATAAACTACGATATATTAGAAGGTATTTTCAATGATACACTGCATATTAGGTTATATTATAAGGTATTTTCAATGATACACTGTATATTACGTTATATTACATGGTATTTTCAATGATACACTGCATATTACGATATGATATAAGGTATTTTCAATGACACACTGCATATTACGTTATATTATAAGGTATTTTCAATGATACACTGCATATTACGTTATATTATAAGGTATTTTCAATGATACACTACATATTACGTTATATTATAAGGTATTTTCAATGATACACTGCATATTACGTTATATTATAAGGTATTTTCAATGATACACTGCATATTACGTTATATTATAAGGTATTTTCAATGATACACTACATATTACGTTATATTATAAGGTATTTTCAATGATACACTGCATATTACGTTATATTATAAGGTATTTTCAATGATACACTGCATATTACGCTATATTATAAGGTATTTTCAATGATACACTGTATATTACGTTATATTACATGGTATTTTCTATGATACACTGCATATTACGTTATATTATAAGGTATTTTCAATTATAAACTGCATATTACGTTATATTATAAGGTATTTTCAATGATACACTGCATATTACGTTATATTATAAGGTATTTTCAATGATACACTGAATATTACGTTATATTATAAGGTATTTTCAATGATACACTGCATGTTACGTTATATTATAAGGTATTTTCAATGATACACTGCATATTACGTTATATTATAAGGTATTTTCAATGATACACTGCATATTACGTTATATTATAAGGTATTTTCAATGATACACTGCATATTACGTTATATTATAAGGTATTTTCAATGATACACTGGATATTACGCTATATTATAAGGTATTTTCAATGATACACTGCATGTTACGCTATATTGTAAGGTATTTTCAATGATACACTGTACATTACGTTATATTACATGGCATTTTCTATGATACACTGCATATTACGTTATATTATAAGGTATTTTCAATGATACACTGTATATTACGTTATATTACATGGTATTTTCAATGATACACTGCATATTACGATATGATATAAGGTATTTTCAATGACACACTGCATATTACGTTATATTATAAGGTATTTTCAATGATACACTGCATATTACGTTATATTATAAGGTATTTTCAATGATAAACTACGATATATTAGAAGGTATTTTCAATGATACACTGAATATTAGGTTATATTATAAGGTATTTTCAATGATACACTGTATATTACGTTATATTACATGGTATTTTCAATGATACACTGCATATTACGATATGATATAAGGTATTTTCAATGACACACTGCATATTACGTTATATTATAAGGTATTTTCAATGATACACTGCATATTACGTTATATTATAAGGTATTTTCAATGATAAACTACGATATATTAGAACGTATTTTCATTGATACACTGCATATTACGTTATATTATAAGGTATTTTCAATGATACACTGCATATTACGTTATATTATAAGGTATTTTCAATGATAAACTACGATATATTAGAAGGTATTTTCAATGATACACTGCATATTAGGTTATATTATAAGGTATTTTCAATGATACACTGTATATTACGTTATATTACATGGTATTTTCAATGATACACTGCATATTACGATATGATATAAGGTATTTTCATTGACACACTGCATATTACGTTATATTATAAGGTATTTTCAATGATACACTGCATATTACGTTATATTATAAGGTATTTTCAAGGATAAACTACGATATATTAGAACGTATTTTCATTGATACACTGCATATTACGTTATATTATAAGGTATTTTCAATGATAAACTACGATATATTAGAAGGTATTTTCAATGATACACTGCATATTAGGTTATATTATAAGGTATTTTCAATGATACACTGTATATTACGTTATATTACATGGTATTTTCAATGATACACTGCATATTACGATATGATATAAGGTATTTTCACTGACACACTGCATATTACGTTATATTATAAGGTATTTTCAATGATACACTGCATATTACGTTATATTATAAGGTATTTTCAATGATACACTACGATATATTAGAAGGTATTTTCATTGATACTCTGCATATTACGTTATATTATAAGGTATTTTCAATGATACACTGCATATTACGTTATATTATAAGGTATTTTCAATGATACACTGCATATTACGTTATATTATAAGGTATTTTCAATGATACACTGCATATTACGTTATATTATAAGGTATTTTCAATGATAAACTGTATATTACGTTATATTACATGGTATTTTCTATGATACACTGCATATTACGTTATATTATAAGGTATTTTCAATGATAAACTACGATATATTAGAAGGTATTTTCAATGATACACTGCATATTAGGTTATATTATAAGGTATTTTCAATGACACACTGTATATTACGTTATATTACACGGTATTTTCAATGATACACTGCATATTACGTTATATTATAAGGTATTTTCAATGATACACTACATATTACGTTATATTATAAGGTATTTTCAATGATACACTGCATATTACGTTATATTATAAGGTATTTTCAATGATACACTGCATATTACGCTATATTATAAGGTATTTTCAATGATACACTGTATATTACGTTATATTACATGGTATTTTCTATGATACACTGCATATTACGTTATATTATAAGGTATTTTCAATTATAAACTGCATATTACGTTATATTATAAGGTATTTTCAATGATACACTGCATATTACGTTATATTATAAGGTATTTTCAATGATACACTGCATATTACGCTATATTATAAGGTATTTTCAATGATACACTACATATTACGTTATATTATAAGGTATTTTCAATGATACACTGCATATTACGTTATATTATAAGGTATTTTCAATGATACACTGCATATTACGCTATATTATAAGGTATTTTCAATGATACACTGTATATTACGTTATATTACATGGTATTTTCTATGATACACTGCATATTACGTTATATTATAAGGTATTTTCAATTATAAACTGCATATTACGTTATATTATAAGGTATTTTCAATGATACACTGCATATTACGTTATATTATAAGGTATTTTCAATGATACACTGAATATTACGTTATATTATAAGGTATTTTCAATGATACACTGCATGTTACGTTATATTATAAGGTATTTTCAATGATACACTGCATATTACGTTATATTATAAGGTATTTTCAATGATACACTGCATATTACGTTATATTATAAGGTATTTTCAATGATACACTGCATATTACGTTATATTATAAGGTATTTTCAATGATACACTGGATATTACGCTATATTATAAGGTATTTTCAATGATACACTGCATGTTACGCTATATTGTAAGGTATTTTCAATGATACACTGTACATTACGTTATATTACATGGCATTTTCTATGATACACTGCATATTACGTTATATTATAAGGTATTTTCAATGATACACTGTATATTACGTTATATTACATGGTATTTTCAATGATACACTGCATATTACGATATGATATAAGGTATTTTCAATGACACACTGCATATTACGTTATATTATAAGGTATTTTCAATGATACACTGCATATTACGTTATATTATAAGGTATTTTCAATGATAAACTACGATATATTAGAAGGTATTTTCAATGATACACTGAATATTAGGTTATATTATAAGGTATTTTCAATGATACACTGTATATTACGTTATATTACATGGTATTTTCAATGATACACTGCATATTACGATATGATATAAGGTATTTTCAATGACACACTGCATATTACGTTATATTATAAGGTATTTTCAATGATACACTGCATATTACGTTATATTATAAGGTATTTTCAATGATAAACTACGATATATTAGAACGTATTTTCATTGATACACTGCATATTACGTTATATTATAAGGTATTTTCAATGATACACTGCATATTACGTTATATTATAAGGTATTTTCAATGATAAACTACGATATATTAGAAGGTATTTTCAATGATACACTGCATATTAGGTTATATTATAAGGTATTTTCAATGATACACTGTATATTACGTTATATTACATGGTATTTTCAATGATACACTGCATATTACGATATGATATAAGGTATTTTCATTGACACACTGCATATTACGTTATATTATAAGGTATTTTCAATGATACACTGCATATTACGTTATATTATAAGGTATTTTCAAGGATAAACTACGATATATTAGAACGTATTTTCATTGATACACTGCATATTACGTTATATTATAAGGTATTTTCAATGATAAACTACGATATATTAGAAGGTATTTTCAATGATACACTGCATATTAGGTTATATTATAAGGTATTTTCAATGATACACTGTATATTACGTTATATTACATGGTATTTTCAATGATACACTGCATATTACGATATGATATAAGGTATTTTCAATGACACACTGCATATTACGTTATATTATAAGGTATTTTCAATGATACACTGCATATTACGTTATATTATAAGGTATTTTCAATGATAAACTACGATATATTAGAACGTATTTTCATTGATACTCTGCATATTACGTTATATTATAAGGTATTTTCAATGATACACTGCATATTACGTTATATTATAAGGTATTTTCAATGATACACTGCATATTACGTTATATTATAAGGTATTTTCAATGATACACTGCATATTACGTTATATTATAAGGTATTTTCAATGATAAACTGTATATTACGTTATATTACATGGTATTTTCTATGATACACTGCATATTACGTTATATTATAAGGTATTTTCAATGATAAACTACGATATATTAGAAGGTATTTTCAATGATACACTGCATATTAGGTTATATTATAAGGTATTTTCAATGATACACTGTATATTACGTTATATTACATGGTATTTTCAATGATACACTGCATATTACGATATGATATAAGGTATTTTCAATGACACACTGCATATTACGTTATATTATAAGGTATTTTCAATGATACACTGCATATTACGTTATATTATAAGGTATTTTCAATGATACACTACATATTACGTTATATTATAAGGTATTTTCAATGATACACTGCATATTACGTTATATTATAAGGTATTTTCAATGATACACTGCATATTACGTTATATTATAAGGTATTTTCAATGATACACTACATATTACGTTATATTATAAGGTATTTTCAATGATACACTGCATATTACGTTATATTATAAGGTATTTTCAATGATACACTGCATATTACGCTATATTATAAGGTATTTTCAATGATACACTGTATATTACGTTATATTACATGGTATTTTCTATGATACACTGCATATTACGTTATATTATAAGGTATTTTCAATTATAAACTGCATATTACGTTATATTATAAGGTATTTTCAATGATACACTGCATATTACGTTATATTATAAGGTATTTTCAATGATACACTGAATATTACGTTATATTATAAGGTATTTTCAATGATACACTGCATGTTACGTTATATTATAAGGTATTTTCAATGATACACTGCATATTACGTTATATTATAAGGTATTTTCAATGATACACTGCATATTACGTTATATTATAAGGTATTTTCAATGATACACTGCATATTACGTTATATTATAAGGTATTTTCAATGATACACTGGATATTACGTTATATTATAAGGTATTTTCAATGATACACTGCATGTTACGCTATATTGTAAGGTATTTTCAATGATACACTGTACATTACGTTATATTACATGGTATTTTCTATGATACACTGCATATTACGTTATATTATAAGGTATTTTCAATGATACACTGTATATTACGTTATATTACATGGTATTTTCAATGATACACTGCATATTACGATATGATATAAGGTATTTTCAATGACACACTGCATATTACGTTATATTATAAGGTATTTTCAATGATACACTGCATATTACGTTATATTATAAGGTATTTTCAATGATAAACTACGATATATTAGAAGGTATTTTCAATGATACACTGAATATTAGGTTATATTATAAGGTATTTTCAATGATACACTGTATATTACGTTATATTACATGGTATTTTCAATGATACACTGCATATTACGATATGATATAAGGTATTTTCAATGACACACTGCATATTACGTTATATTATAAGGTATTTTCAATGATACACTGCATATTACGTTATATTATAAGGTATTTTCAATGATAAACTACGATATATTAGAACGTATTTTCATTGATACACTGCATATTACGTTATATTATAAGGTATTTTCAATGATACACTGCATATTACGTTATATTATAAGGTATTTTCAATGATAAACTACGATATATTAGAAGGTATTTTCAATGATACACTGCATATTAGGTTATATTATAAGGTATTTTCAATGATACACTGTATATTACGTTATATTACATGGTATTTTCAATGATACACTGCATATTACGATATGATATAAGGTATTTTCATTGACACACTGCATATTACGTTATATTATAAGGTATTTTCAATGATACACTGCATATTACGTTATATTATAAGGTATTTTCAAGGATAAACTACGATATATTAGAACGTATTTTCATTGATACACTGCATATTACGTTATATTATAAGGTATTTTCAATGATAAACTACGATATATTAGAAGGTATTTTCAATGATACACTGCATATTAGGTTATATTATAAGGTATTTTCAATGATACACTGTATATTACGTTATATTACATGGTATTTTCAATGATACACTGCATATTACGATATGATATAAGGTATTTTCAATGACACACTGCATATTACGTTATATTATAAGGTATTTTCAATGATACACTGCATATTACGTTATATTATAAGGTATTTTCAATGATAAACTACGATATATTAGAACGTATTTTCATTGATACTCTGCATATTACGTTATATTATAAGGTATTTTCAATGATACACTGCATATTACGTTATATTATAAGGTATTTTCAATGATACACTGCATATTACGTTATATTATAAGGTATTTTCAATGATACACTGCATATTACGTTATATTATAAGGTATTTTCAATGATAAACTGTATATTACGTTATATTACATGGTATTTTCTATGATACACTGCATATTACGTTATATTATAAGGTATTTTCAATGATACACTACATATTACGTTATATTATAAGGTATTTTCAATGATACACTGCATATTACGTTATATTATAAGGTATTTTCAATGATACACTGCATATTACGCTATATTATAAGGTATTTTCAATGATACACTGTATATTACGTTATATTACATGGTATTTTCTATGATACACTGCATATTACGTTATATTATAAGGTATTTTCAATTATAAACTGCATATTACGTTATATTATAAGGTATTTTCAATGATACACTGCATATTACGTTATATTATAAGGTATTTTCAATGATACACTGAATATTACGTTATATTATAAGGTATTTTCAATGATACACTGCATGTTACGTTATATTATAAGGTATTTTCAATGATACACTGCATATTACGTTATATTATAAGGTATTTTCAATGATACACTGCATATTACGTTATATTATAAGGTATTTTCAATGATACACTGCATATTACGTTATATTATAAGGTATTTTCAATGATACACTGCATATTACGCTATATTATAAGGTATTTTCAATGATACACTGCATGTTACGCTATATTGTAAGGTATTTTCAATGATACACTGTACATTACGTTATATTACATGGCATTTTCTATGATACACTGCATATTACGTTATATTATAAGGTATTTTCAATGATACACTGCATGTTACGTTATATTATAAGGTATTTTCAATGATAAAGTACGATATATTATAAGGTATTTTCAATGATACACTGCATATTAGGTTATATTATAAGGTATTTTCAATGATACACTGTATATTACGTTATATTACATGGTATTTTCAATGATACACTGCATATTACGATATGATATAAGGTATTTTCAATGACACACTGCATATTACGTTATATTATAAGGTATTTTCAATGATACACTGCATATTACGTTATATTATAAGGTATTTTCAATGATACACTACATATTACGTTATATTATAAGGTATTTTCAATGATACACTGCATATTACGTTATATTATAAGGTATTTTCAATGATACACTGCATATTACGTTATATTATAAGGTATTTTCAATGATACACTACATATTACGTTATATTATAAGGTATTTTCAATGATACACTGCATATTACGTTATATTATAAGGTATTTTCAATGATACACTGCATATTACGCTATATTATAAGGTATTTTCAATGATACACTGTATATTACGTTATATTACATGGTATTTTCTATGATACACTGCATATTACGTTATATTATAAGGTATTTTCAATTATAAACTGCATATTACGTTATATTATAAGGTATTTTCAATGATACACTGCATATTACGTTATATTATAAGGTATTTTCAATGATACACTGAATATTACGTTATATTATAAGGTATTTTCAATGATACACTGCATGTTACGTTATATTATAAGGTATTTTCAATGATACACTGCATATTACGTTATATTATAAGGTATTTTCAATGATACACTGCATATTACGTTATATTATAAGGTATTTTCAATGATACACTGCATATTACGTTATATTATAAGGTATTTTCAATGATACACTGGATATTACGCTATATTATAAGGTATTTTCAATGATACACTGCATGTTACGCTATATTGTAAGGTATTTTCAATGATACACTGTACATTACGTTATATTACATGGCATTTTCTATGATACACTGCATATTACGTTATATTATAAGGTATTTTCAATGATACACTGTATATTACGTTATATTACATGGTATTTTCAATGATACACTGCATATTACGATATGATATAAGGTATTTTCAATGACACACTGCATATTACGTTATATTATAAGGTATTTTCAATGATACACTGCATATTACGTTATATTATAAGGTATTTTCAATGATAAACTACGATATATTAGAAGGTATTTTCAATGATACACTGAATATTAGGTTATATTATAAGGTATTTTCAATGATACACTGTATATTACGTTATATTACATAGTATTTTCAATGATACACTGCATATTACGATATGATATAAGGTATTTTCAATGACACACTGCATATTACGTTATATTATAAGGTATTTTCAATGATACACTGCATATTACGTTATATTATAAGGTATTTTCAATGATAAACTACGATATATTAGAACGTATTTTCATTGATACACTGCATATTACGTTATATTATAAGGTATTTTCAATGATACACTGCATATTACGTTATATTATAAGGTATTTTCAATGATACACTGCATATTACGTTATATTATGAGGTATTTTCAATGATACACTGGATATTACGCTATATTATAAGGTATTTTCAATGATACACTGCATGTTACGCTATATTGTAAGGTATTTTCAATGATACACTGTACATTACGTTATATTACATGGCATTTTCTATGATACACTGCATATTACGTTATATTATAAGGTATTTTCAATGATACACTGCATGTTACGTTATATTATAAGGTATTTTCAATGATAAACTACGATATATTAGAAGGTATTTTCAATGATACACTGCATATTAGGTTATATTATAAGGTATTTTCAATGATACACTGCATATTACGTTATATTACATGGTATTTTCAATGATACACTGTATATTACGTTATATTACATGGTATTTTCTATGATACACTGCATATTACGTTATATTATAAGGTATTTTCAATTATAAACTGCATATTACGTTATATTATAAGGTATTTTCAATGATACACTGCATATTACGTTATATTATAAGGTATTTTCAATGATACACTGCATATTACGTTATATTATAAGGTATTTTCAATGATACACTGCATGTTACGTTATATTATAAGGTATTTTCAATGATACACTGCATGTTACGCTATATTGTAAGGTATTTTCAATGATACACTGTACATTACGTTATATTACATGGCATTTTCTATGATACACTGCATATTACGTTATATTATAAGGTATTTTCAATGATACACTGCATGTTACGTTATATTATAAGGTATTTTCAATGATAAACTACGATATATTAGAAGGTATTTTCAATGATAAACTACGATATATTAGAAGGTATTTTCAATGATACACTGCATATTAGGTTATATTATAAGGTATTTTCAATGATACACTGTATATTACGTTATATTACATGGTATTTTCAATGATACACTGCATATTACGTTATATTATAAGGTATTTTCAATGATACACTGCATATTACGTTATATTATAAGGTATTTTCAATGATACACTGGATATTACGCTATATTATAAGGTATTTTCAATGATACACTGCATGTTACGCTATATTGTAAGGTATTTTCAATGATACACTGTACATTACGTTATATTACATGGCATTTTCTATGATACACTGCATATTACGTTATATTATAAGGTATTTTCAATGATACACTGTATATTACGTTATATTACATGGTATTTTCAATGATACACTGCATATTACGATATGATATAAGGTATTTTCAATGACACACTGCATATTACGTTATATTATAAGGTATTTTCAATGATAAACTACGATATATTAGAAGGTATTTTCAATGATACACTGCATATTAGGTTATATTATAAGGTATTTTCAATGATACACTGTATATTACGTTATATTACATGGTATTTTCAATGATACACTGCATATTACGATATGATATAAGGTATTTTCAATGACACACTGCATATTACGTTATATTATAAGGTATTTTCAATGATACACTGCATATTACGTTATATTATAAGGTATTTTCAATGATAAACTACGATATATTAGAACGTATTTTCATTGATACACTGCATATTACGTTATATTATAAGGTATTTTCAATGATACACTGCATATTACGTTATATTATAAGGTATTTTCAATGATAAACTACGATATATTAGAAGGTATTTTCAATGATACACTGCATATTAGGTTATATTATAAGGTATTTTCAATGATACACTGCATATTACGTTATATTACATGGTATTTTCAATGATACACTGCATATTACGATATGATATAAGGTATTTTCATTGATACACTGCATATTACGTTATATTATAAGGTATTTTCAATGATACACTGCATATTACGTTATATTATAAGGTATTTTCAAGGATAAACTACGATATATTAGAACGTATTTTCATTGATACACTGCATATTACGTTATATTATAAGGTATTTTCAATGATAAACTACGATATATTAGAAGGTATTTTCAATGATACACTGCATATTAGGTTATATTATAAGGTATTTTCAATGATACACTGTATATTACGTTATATTACATGGTATTTTCAATGATACACTGCATATTACGATATGATATAAGGTATTTTCAATGACACACTGCATATTACGTTATATTATAAGGTATTTTCAATGATACACTGCATATTACGTTATATTATAAGGTATTTTCAATGATAAACTACGATATATTAGAAGGTATTTTCATTGATACTCTGCATATTACGTTATATTATAAGGTATTTTCAATGATACACTGCATATTACGTTATATTATAAGGTATTTTCAATGATACACTGCATATTACGTTATATTATAAGGTATTTTCAATGATACACTGCATATTACGTTATATTATAAGGTATTTTCAATGATAAACTGTATATTACGTTATATTACATGGTATTTTCTATGATACACTGCATATTACGTTATATTATAAGGTATTTTCAATGATACACTGCATATTACGTTATATTATAAGGTATTTTCAATGATACACTGCATATTACGTTATATTATAAGGTATTTTCAATGATACACTGCATATTACGTTATATTATAAGGTATTTTCAATGATAAACTGTATATTACGTTATATTACATGGTATTTTCTATGATACACTGCATATTACGTTATATTATAAGGTATTTTCAATGATACACTGCATATTACGTTATATTATAAGGTATTTTCAATGATACACTGCATATTACGTTATATTATAAGGTATTTTCAATGATACACTGCATATTACGCTATATTATAAGGCATTTTCAATGATACACTGTATATTACGTTATATTACATGGTATTTTCTATGATACACTGCATATTACGTTATATTATAAGGTATTTTCAATGACACACTGCATATTACGAAAAGATATAAGGTATTTTCAATGATACACTGCATATTACGTTATATCATAAGGTATTTTCAATGATACACTGCATATTACGTTATATTATAAGTTATTTTCTATGATATACTGCATATTACGTTATATTATAAGGTATTTTCAATGATACACTGCATATTACGTTATATTATAATGTATTTTCAATGATACACTGCATATTACGTTATATTATAATGTATTTTCAATGATACACTGCATATTACGTTATATTATAAGGTATTTTCAATGATACACTGCATATTACGTTATATTATAAGGTATTTTCAATGATACACTGCATATTACGCTATATTATAAGGTATTTTCAATGATACACTGCATGTTACGCTATATTATAAGGTATTTTCAATGATACACTGCATATTTCGTTATATTATAAGGTATTTTCAATGATTTACTGCATGTTACGTTATATTATAAGGTATTTTCAATGATACACTGCATATTACGTTATATTATAAGGTATTTTCAATGATACACTGCATGTTACGTTATATTATAAGGTATTTTCAATGATACACTGCATATTACGTTATATTATAAGGTATTTTCAATGATACACTGGATATTACGCTATATTATAAGGTATTTTCAATGATACACTGCATGTTACGCTATATTGTAAGGTATTTTCAATGATACACTGTACATTACGTTATATTACATGGCATTTTCTATGATACACTGCATATTACGTTATATTATAAGGTATTTTCAATGATACACTGCATATTACGTTATATTATAAGGTATTTTCAATGATAAACTACGATATATTAGAAGGTATTTTCAATGATACACTGCATATTAGGTTATATTATAAGGTATTTTCAATGATACACTGTATATTACGTTCTATTACATGGTATTTTCAATGATACACTGCATATTACGATATGATATAAGGTATTTTCAATGACACACTGCATATTACGTTATATTATAAGGTATTTTCAATGATACACTGCATATTACGTTATATTATAAGGTATTTTCAATGATACACTACATATTACGTTATATTATATGGTATTTTCAATGATACACTGCATATTACGTTATATTATAAGGTATTTTCAATGATACACTGCATATTACGTTATATTATAAGGTATTTTCAATGATACACAGGATATTACGCTATATTATAAGGTATTTTCAATGATACAGTGCATGTTACGCTATATTGTAAGGTATTTTCAATGATACACTGCATATTACGTTATATTATAAGGTATTTTCAATGATACACTGCATATTACGTTATATTATAAGGTATTTTCAATGATACACTGCATATTACGATATGTAATAAGGTATTTTCAATGATACACTGCATATTACGTTATATTACATGGTATTTTCATTGATACACTGCATATTACGTTATATTACATGGTATTTTCAATGATACACTGCATATTACGTTATATTATAAGGTATTTTCAATGATACACTGCATATTACGTTATATTATAAGGTATTTTCAATGATAAACTACGATATATTAGAAGGCATTTTCAATGATACACTGCATGTTACGTTATATTATAAGGTATTTTCAATGATACACTGCATATTACGTTATATTATAAGGTATTTTCAATGATATACTGCATATTACGCTATATTATAAGGTATTTTCAATGATATACTGCATATTACGCTATATTATAAGGTATTTTCAATGACACACTGTATATTACGTTATATTACATGGTATTTTCAATGATACACTGCATATTACGTTATATTATAAGGTATTTTCAATGATACACTGCATATTACGTTATATTATAAGGTATTTTCAATGATACACTGCATATTACGTTATATTATAATGTATTTTCAATGATACACTGCATATTACGTTATATTATAAGGTATTTTCAATGATACACAGGATATTACGCTATATTATAAGGTATTTTCAATGATACACTGCATGTTACGCTATATTGTAAGGTATTTTCAATGATACACTGCATATTACGTTATATTATAAGGTATTTTCAATGATACACTGCATGTTACGTTATATTATAAGGTATTTTCAATGATACACTGCATATTACGTTATATTATAATGTATTTTCAATGATACACTACATATTACGTTATATTATAAGGTATTTTCAATGATACACTTCATATTACGTTATATTATAAGGTATTTTCAATGATACACTGCATATTACGAAATGTAATAAGGTATTTTCAATGATACACTGCATATTACGTTATATTACATGGTATTTTCATTGATACACTGCATATTACGTTATATTACATGGTATTTTCAATGATACACTGCATATTACGTTATATTATAAGGTATTTTCAATGATACACTGCATATTACGTTATATTATAAGGTATTTTCAATGATATACTGCATATTACGCTATATTATAAGGTATTTTCAATGATATACTGCATATTACACTATATTATAAGGTATTTTCAATGACACACTGTATATTACGTTATATTACATGGTATTTTCAATGATACACTGCATATTACGTTATATTATAAGGTATTTTCAATGATACACTACATATTACGTTATATTATAAGGTATTTTCAATGATACACTGCATATTACGTTATATTATAAGGTATTTTCAATGATACACTGCATATTACGTTATATTATAAGGTATTTTCAATGATACACTGCATATTACGTTATATTATAAGGTATTTTCAATGATACACTGCATATTACGTTATATTATAAGGTATTTTCAATGATACACTGGATATTACGCTATATTATAAGGTATTTTCAATGATACACTGCATGTTACGCTATATTGTAAGGTATTTTCAATGATACACTGTACATTACGTTATATTACATGGCATTTTCTATGATACACTGCATATTACGTTATATTATAAGGTATTTTCAATGATACACTGCATATTACGTTATATTATAAGGTATTTTCAATGATAAACTACGATATATTAGAAGGTATTTTCAATGATACACTGCATATTAGGTTATATTATAAGGTATTTTCTATGATACACTGTATATTACGTTATATTACATGGTATTTTCAATGATACACTGCATATTACGATATGATATAAGGTATTTTCAATGACACACTGCATATTACGTTATATTATAAGGTATTTTCAATGATACACTGCATATTACGTTATATTATAAGGTATTTTCAATGATACACTACATATTACGTTATATTATAAGGTATTTTCAATGATACACTGCATGTTACGTTATATTATAAGGTATTTTCAATGATACACTGCATATTACGTTATATTATAAGGTATTTTCAATGATATACTGCATATTACGCTATATTATAAGGTATTTTCAATGATATACTGCATATTACACTATATTATAAGGTATTTTCAATGACACACTGTATATTACGTTATATTACATGGTATTTTCAATGATACACTGCATATTACGTTATATTATAAGGTATTTTCAATGATACACTACATATTACGTTATATTATAAGGTATTTTCAATGATACACTGCATATTACGTTATATTATAAGGTATTTTCAATGATACACTGCATATTACGTTATATTATAAGGTATTTTCAATGATACACTGCATATTACGTTATATTATAAGGTATTTTCAATGATACACTGCATATTACGTTATATTATAAGGTATTTTCAATGATACACTGGATATTACGCTATATTATAAGGTATTTTCAATGATACACTGCATGTTACGCTATATTGTAAGGTATTTTCAATGATACACTGTACATTACGTTATATTACATGGCATTTTCTATGATACACTGCATATTACGTTATATTATAAGGTATTTTCAATGATACACTGCATATTACGTTATATTATAAGGTATTTTCAATGATAAACTACGATATATTAGAAGGTATTTTCAATGATACACTGCATATTAGGTTATATTATAAGGTATTTTCAATGATACACTGTATATTACGTTATATTACATGGTATTTTCAATGATACACTGCATATTACGATATGATATAAGGTATTTTCAATGATACACTGCATATTACGTTATATTATAAGGTATTTTCAATGATACACTGCATATTACGTTATATTATAAGGTATTTTCAATGATACACTACATATTACGTTATATTATAAGGTATTTTCAATGATACACTGCATGTTACGTTATATTATAAGGTATTTTCAATGATACACTGCATATTACGTTATATTATAAGGTATTTTCAATGATATACTGCATATTACGCTATATTATAAGGTATTTTCAATGATATACTGCATATTACACTATATTATAAGGTATTTTCAATGACACACTGTATATTACGTTATATTACACGGTATTTTCAATGATACACTGCATATTACGTTATATTATAAGGTATTTTCAATGATACACTACATATTACGTTATATTATAAGGTATTTTCAATGATACACTGCATATTACGTTATATTATAAGGTATTTTCAATGATACACTGCATATTACGCTATATTATAAGGTATTTTCAATGATACACTGTATATTACGTTATATTACATGGTATTTTCTATGATACACTGCATATTACGTTATATTATAAGGTATTTTCAATTATAAACTGCATATTACGTTATATTATAAGGTATTTTCAATGATACACTGCATATTACGTTATATTACATGGTATTTTCAATGATACACTGCATATTACGTTATATTATAAGGTATTTTCAATGATACACTACATATTACGTTATATTATAAGGTATTTTCAATGATACACTGCATATTACGTTATATTATAATGTATTTTCAATGATACACTGCATATTACGATATATTATAAGGTATTTTCAATGATACACAGGATATTACGCTATATTATAAGGTATTTTCAATGATACACTGCATGTTACGCTATATTGTAAGGTATTTTCAATGATACACTGCATATTACGTTATATTATAAGGTATTTTCAATGATACACTGCATGTTACGTTATATTATAAGGTATTTTCAATGATACACTGCATATTACGTTATATTATAATGTATTTTCAATGATACACTACATATTACGTTATATTATAAGGTATTTTCAATGATACACTTCATATTACGTTATATTATAAGGTATTTTCAATGATACACTGCATATTACGATATGTAATAAGGTATTTTCAATGGTACACTGCATATTACGTTATATTACATGGTATTTTCATTGATACACTGCATATTACGTTATATTACATGGTATTTTCAATGATACACTGCATATTACGTTATATTATAAGGTATTTTCAATGATACACTACATATTACGTTATATTATAAGGTATTTTCAATGATACACTGCATATTACGTTATATTATAAGGTATTTTCAATGATACACTGCATGTTACGTTATATTATAAGCTATTTTCAATGATACACTGCATATTACGTTATATTATAAGGTATTTTCAATGATACACTACATATTACGTTATATTATAAGGTATTTTCAATGATACACTGCATGTTACGTTATATTATAAGGTATTTTCAATGATACACTGCATATTACGTTATATTATAAGGTATTTTCAATGATATACTGCATATTACGCTATATTATAAGGTATTTTCAATGATATACTGCATATTACACTATATTATAAGGTATTTTCAATGACACACTGTATATTACGTTATATTACATGGTATTTTCAATGATACACTGCATATTACGTTATATTATAAGGTATTTTCAATGATACACTACATATTACGTTATATTATAAGGTATTTTCAATGATACACTGCATATTACGTTATATTATAAGGTATTTTCAATGATACACTGCATATTACGCTATATTGTAAGGTATTTTCAATGATACACTGTATATTACGTTATATTACATGGTATTTTCTATGATACACTGCATATTACGTTATATTATAAGGTATTTTCAATTATAAACTGCATATTACGTTATATTATAAGGTATTTTCAATGATACACTGCAGATTACGTTATATTATAAGGTATTTTCAATGATACACTGAATATTACGTTATATTATAAGGTATTTTCAATGATACACTGCATGTTACGTTATATTATAAGGTATTTTCAATGATACACTGCATATTACGTTATATTATAAGGTATTTTCAATGATACACTGCATATTACGTTATTTTATAAGGTATTTTCAATGATACACTGCATATTACGTTATATTATAAGGTATTTTCAATGATACACTGGATATTACGCTATATTATAAGGTATTTTCAATGATACACTGCATGTTACGCTATATTGTAAGGTATTTTCAATGATACACTGCATATTACGATATGTAATAAGGTATTTTCAATGGTACACTGCATATTACGTTATATTACATGGTATTTTCATTGATACACTGCATATTACGTTATATTACATGGTATTTTCAATGATACACTGCATATTACGTTATATTATAAGGTATTTTCAATGATACACTACATATTACGTTATATTATAAGGTATTTTCAATGATACACTTCATATTACGTTATATTATAAGGTATTTTCAATGATACACTGCATATTACGATATGTAATAAGGTATTTTCAATGGTACACTGCATATTACGTTATATTACATGGTATTTTCATTGATACACTGCATATTACGTTATATTACATGGTATTTTCAATGATACACTGCATATTACGTTATATTATAAGGTATTTTCAATGATACACTACATATTACGTTATATTATAAGGTATTTTCAATGATACACTGCATATTACGTTATATTATAAGGTATTTTCAATGATACACTGCATGTTACGTTATATTATAAGCTATTTTCAATGATACACTGCATATTACGTTATATTATAAGGTATTTTCAATGATACACTACATATTACGTTATATTATAAGGTATTTTCAATGATACACTGCATGTGATACACTGCATATTACGTTACATTATAAGGTATTTTCAATGATACACTGCATATTACGTTATATTATAAGGTATTTTCAATGATATACTGCATATTACGCTATATTATAAGGTATTTTCAATGATATACTGCATATTACGCTATATTATAAGGTATTTTCAATGACACACTGTATATTACGTTATATTACATGGTATTTTCAATGATACACTGCATATTACGTTATATTATAAGGTATTTTCAATGATACACTACATATTACGTTATATTATAAGGTATTTTCAATGATACACTGCATATTACGTTATATTATAAGGTATTTTCAATGATACACTGCATATTACGCTATATTGTAAGGTATTTTCAATGATACACTGTATATTACGTTATATTACATGGTATTTTCTATGATACACTGCATATTACGTTATATTATAAGGTATTTTCAATTATAAACTGCATATTACGTTATATTATAAGGTATTTTCAATGATACACTGCAGATTACGTTATATTATAAGGTATTTTCAATGATACACTGAATATTACGTTATATTATAAGGTATTTTCAATGATACACTGCATGTTACGTTATATTATAAGGTATTTTCAATGATACACTGCATATTACGTTATATTATAAGGTATTTTCAATGATACACTGCATATTACGTTATTTTATAAGGTATTTTCAATGATACACTGCATATTACGTTATATTATAAGGTATTTTCAATGATACACTGGATATTACGCTATATTATAAGGTATTTTCAATGATACACTGCATGTTACGCTATATTGTAAGGTATTTTCAATGATACACTGTACATTACGTTATATTACATGGCATTTTCTATGATACACTGCATATTACGTTATATTATAAGGTATTTTCAATGATACACTGCATATTACGTTATATTATAAGGTATTTTCAATGATAAACTACGATATATTAGAAGGTATTTTCAATGATACACTGCATATTAGGTTATATTATAAGGTATTTTCAATGATACACTGTATATTACGTTATATTACATGGTATTTTCAATGATACACTGCATATTACGATATGATATAAGGTATTTTCAATGACACACTGCATATTACGTTATATTATAAGGTATTTTCAATGATACACTGCATATTACGTTATATTATAAGGTATTTTCAATGATACACTACATATTACGTTATATTATAAGGTATTTTCAATGATACACTGCATGTTACGTTATATTATAAGGTATTTTCAATGATACACTGCATATTACGTTATATTATAAGGTATTTTCAATGATATACTGCATATTACGCTATATTATAAGGTATTTTCAATGATATACTGCATATTACACTATATTATAAGGTATTTTCAATGACACACTGTATATTACGTTATATTACACGGTATTTTCAATGATACACTGCATATTACGTTATATTATAAGGTATTTTCAATGATACACTACATATTACGTTATATTATAAGGTATTTTCAATGATACACTGCATATTACGTTATATTATAAGGTATTTTCAATGATACACTGCATATTACGCTATATTATAAGGTATTTTCAATGATACACTGTATATTACGTTATATTACATGGTATTTTCTATGATACACTGCATATTACGTTATATTATAAGGTATTTTCAATTATAAACTGCATATTACGTTATATTATAAGGTATTTTCAATGATACACTGCATATTACGTTATATTATAAGGTATTTTCAATGATACACTGAATATTACGTTATATTATAAGGTATTTTCAATGATACACTGCATGTTACGTTATATTATAAGGTATTTTCAATGATACACTGCATATTACGTTATATTATAAGGTATTTTCAATGATACACTGCATATTACGTTATATTATAAGGTATTTTCAATGATACACTGCATATTACCTTATATTATAAGGTATTTTCAATGATACACTGGATATTACGCTATATTATAAGGTATTTTCAATGATACACTGCATGTTACGCTATATTGTAGGGTATTTTCAATGATACACTGTACATTACGTTATATTACATGGCATTTTCTATGATACACTGCATATTACGTTATATTATAAGGTATTTTCAATGATACACTGCATATTACGTTATATTATAAGGTATTTTCAATGATAAACTACGATATATTAGAAGGTATTTTCAATGATACACTGCATATTAGGTTATATTATAAGGTATTTTCAATGATACACTGCATATTACGTTATATTATAAGGTATTTTCAATGATACACTGCATATTTCGTTATATTATAAGGTATTTTCAATGATACACTGTACATTACGTTATATTACATGGCATTTTCTATGATACACTGCATATTACGTTATATTATAAGGTATTTTCAATGATACACTGCATATTACGTTATATTATAAGGTATTTTCAATGATAAACTACGATATATTAGAAGGTATTTTCAATGATACACTGCATATTAGGTTATATTATAAGGTATTTTCAATGATACACTGTATATTACGTTATATTACATGGTATTTTCAATGATACACTGCATATTACGATATGATATAAGGTATTTTCAATGATACACTGCATATTACGTTATATTATAAGGTATTTTCAATGATACACTGCATATTACATTATATTATAAGGTATTTTCAATGATACACTACATATTACGTTATATTATAAGGTATTTTCAATGATACACTGCATATTACGTTATATTATAAGGTATTTTCAATGATACACTGCATATTACGTTATATTATAAGGTATTTTCAATGATACACAGGATATTACGCTATATTATAAGGTATTTTCAATGATACAGTGCATGTTACGCTATATTGTAAGGTATTTTCAATGATACACTGCATATTACGTTATATTATAAGGTATTTTCAATGATACACTGCATATTACGTTATATTATAAGGTATTTTCAATGATACACTGCATATTACGATATGTAATAAGGTATTTTCAATGATACACTGCATATTACGTTATATTACATGGTATTTTCATTGATACACTAAATATTACGTTATATTACATGGTATTTTCAATGATACACTGCATATTACGTTATATTATAAGGTATTTTCAATGATACACTGCATATTACGTTATATTATAAGGTATTTTCAATGATAAACTACGATATATTAGAAGGCATTTTCAATGATACACTGCATGTTACGTTATATTATAAGGTATTTTCAATGATACACTGCATATTACGTTATATTATAAGGTATTTTCAATGATATACTGCATATTACGCTATATTATAAGGTATTTTCAATGATATACTGCATATTACGCTATATTATAAGGTATTTTCAATGACACACTGTATATTACGTTATATTATATGGTATTTTCAATGATACACTGTACATTACGTTATATTACATGGCATTTTCTATGATACACTGCATATTACGTTATATTACAAGGTATTTTCAATGATACACTGCATATTACGTTATATTATAAGGTATTTTCAATGATAAACTACGATATATTAGAAGGTATTTTCAATGATACACTGCATATTAGGTTATATTATAAGGTATTTTCAATGATACACTGTATATTACGTTATATTACATGGTATTTTCAATGATACACTGCATATTACGATATGATATAAGGTATTTTCAATGACACACTGCATATTACGTTATATTATAAGGTATTTTCAATGATACACTGCATATTACGTTATATTATAAGGTATTTTCAATGATACACTACATATTACGTTATATTATAAGGTATTTTCAATGATACACAGGATATTACGCTATATTATAAGGTATTTTCAATGATACAGTGCATGTTACGCTATATTGTAAGGTATTTTCAATGATACACTGCATATTACGTTATATTATAAGGTATTTTCAATGATACACTGCATATTACGTTATATTATAAGGTATTTTCAATGCTACACTGTATATTACGTTATATTACATTTTATTTTCTATGATACACTGCATATTACATTATATTATAAGGTATTTTCAATGATACACTGCATATTACGTTATATTATAATGTATTTTCAACGATACACTGCATATTACGTTATATTATAAGGTATTTTCAATGATATACTGCATATTACGTTATATTATAAGGTATTGTCAATGATACACTGCATATTACGTTATATTATAAGGTATTTTCAATGATACACTGGATATTACGCTATATTATAAGGTATTTTCAATGATACACTGCATGTTACGCTATATTGTAAGGTATTTTCAATGATACACTGTATATTACGTTATATTATAAGGTATTTTCAATGATACACTGAATATTACGTTATATTATAAGGTATTTTCAATGATACACTGCATGTTACGTTATATTATAAGGTATTTTCAATGATACAGTGCATTTTACGCTATATTGTAAGGTATTTTCAATGATACACTGCATATTACGTTATATTATAAGGTATTTTCAATGATACTCTGCATATTACGTTATATTATAAGGTATTTTCAATGATACACTGCATATTACGATATGTAATAAGGTATTTTCAATGATACACTGCATATTACGTTATATTACATGGTATTTTCATTGATACACTGCATATTACGTTATATTACATGGTATTTTCAATGATACACTGCATATTACGTTATATTATAAGGTATTTTCAATGATACACTGCATATTACGTTATATTATAAGGTATTTTCAATGATAAACTACGATATATTAGAAGGCATTTTCAATGATACACTGCATGTTACGTTATATTATAAGGTATTTTCAATGATATACTGCATATTACGCTATATTATAAGGTATTTTCAATGATATACTGCATATTACGCTATATTATAAGGTATTTTCAATGACACACTGTATATTACGTTATATTACATGGTATTTTCAATGACACACTGTACATTACGTTATATTACATGGCATTTTCTATGATACACTGCATATTACGTTATATTATAAGGTATTTTCAATGATACACTGCATATTACGTTATATTATAAGGTATTTTCAATGATAAACTACGATATATTAGAAGGTATTTTCAATGATACACTGCATATTAGGTTATATTATAAGGTATTTTCAATGATACACTGTATATTACGTTATATTACATGGTATTTTCAATGATACACTGCATATTACGTTATATTATAAGGTATTTTCAATGATACACTGCATATTACGTTATATTATAAGGTATTTTCAATGATAAACTACGATATATTAGAAGGCATTTTCAATGATACACTGCATGTTACGTTATATTATAAGGTATTTTCAATGATACACTGCATATTACGTTATATTATAAGGTATTTTCAATGATATACTGCATATTACGCTATATTATAAGGTATTTTCAATGATATACTGCATATTACGCTATATTATAAGGTATTTTCAATGACACACTGTATATTACGTTATATTACATGGTATTTTCAATGATACACTGCATATTACGTTATATTATAAGGTATTTTCAATGATACACTGCATATTACGTTATATTATAAGGTATTTTCAATGATACACTGCATATTACGTTATATTATAAGGTATTTTCAATGATAAACTACGATATATTAGAAGGTATTTTCAATGATACACTGCATATTAGGTTATATTATAAGGTATTTTCAATGATACACTGTATATTACGTTATATTACATGGTATTTTCAATGATACACTGCATATTACGATATGATATAAGGTATTTTCAATGACACACTGCATATTACGTTATATTATAAGGTATTTTCAATGATACACTGCATATTACGTTATATTATAAGGTATTTTCAATGATACACTACATATTACGTTATATTATAAGGTATTTTCAATGATACACTGCATATTACGTTATATTATAAGGTATTTTCAATGATACACTGCATATTACGTTATATTATAAGGTATTTTCAATGATACACAGGATATTACGCTATATTATAAGGTATTTTCAATGATACAGTGCATGTTACGCTATATTGTAAGGTATTTTCAATGATACACTGCATATTACGTTATATTATAAGGTATTTTCAATGATACACTGCATATTACGTTATATTATAATGTATTTTCAACGATACACTGCATATTACGTTATATTATAAGGTATTTTCAATGATACACTGCATATTACGTTATATTATAAGGTATTGTCAATGATACACTGCATATTACGTTATATTATAAGGTATTTTCAATGATACACTGGATATTACGCTATATTATAAGGTATTTTCAATGATACACTGCATGTTACGCTATATTGTAAGGTATTTTCAATGATACACTGTATATTACGTTATATTATAAGGTATTTTCAATGATACACTGAATATTACGTTATATTATAAGGTATTTTCAATGATACACTGCATGTTACGTTATATTATAAGGTATTTTCAATGATACAGTGCATGTTACGCTATATTGTAAGGTATTTTCAATGATACACTGCATATTACGTTATATTATAAGGTATTTTCAATGATACTCTGCATATTACGTTATATTATAAGGTATTTTCAATGATACACTGCATATTACGATATGTAATAAGGTATTTTCAATGATACACTGCATATTACGTTATATTACATGGTATTTTCATTGATACACTGCATATTACGTTATATTACATGGTATTTTCAATGATACACTGCATATTACGATATGATATAAGGTATTTTCAATGACACACTGCATATTACGTTATATTATAAGGTATTTTCAATGATACACTGCATATTACGTTATATTATAAGGTATTTTCAATGATAAACTACGATATATTAGAACGTATTTTCATTGATACACTGCATATTACGTTATATTATAAGGTATTTTCAATGATACACTGCATATTACGTTATATTATAAGGTATTTTCAATGATACACTGCATATTACGTTATATTATAAGGTATTTTCAATGATACACTGGATATTACGCTATATTATAAGGTATTTTCAATGATACACTGCATATTACGCTATATTGTAAGGTATTTTCAATGATACACTGTACATTACGTTATATTACATGGCATTTTCTATGATACACTGCATATTACGTTATATTATAAGGTATTTTCAATGATACACTGCATGTTACGTTATATTATAAGGTATTTTCAATGATAAACTACGATATATTAGAAGGTATTTTCAATGATACACTGCATATTAGGTTATATTATAAGGTATTTTCAATGATACACTGTATATTACGTTATATTACATGGTATTTTCAATGATACACTGTATATTACGTTATATTACATGGTATTTTCTATGATACACTGCATATTACGTTATATTATAAGGTATTTTCAATTATAAACTGCATATTACGTTATATTATAAGGTATTTTCAATGATACACTGCATATTACGTTATATTATAAGGTATTTTCAATGATACACTGAATATTACGTTATATTATAAGGTATTTTCAATGATACACTGCATGTTACGTTATATTATAAGGTATTTTCAATGATACACTGCATGTTACGCTATATTGTAAGGTATTTTCAATGATACACTGTACATTACGTTATATTACATGGCATTTTCTATGATACACTGCATATTACGTTATATTATAAGGTATTTTCAATGATACACTGCATGTTACGTTATATTATAAGGTATTTTCAATGATAAACTACGATATATTAGAAGGTATTTTCAATGATAAACTACGATATATTAGAAGGTATTTTCAATGATACACTGCATATTAGGTTATATTATAAGGTATTTTCAATGATACACTGTATATTACGTTATATTACATGGTATTTTCAATGATACACTGCATATTACGTTATATTATAAGGTATTTTCAATGATACACTGCATATTACGTTATATTATAAGGTATTTTCAATGATACACTGGATATTACGCTATATTATAAGGTATTTTCAATGATACACTGCATGTTACGCTATATTGTAAGGTATTTTCAATGTTACACTGTACATTACGTTATATTACATGGCATTTTCTATGATACACTGCATATTACGTTATATTATAAGGTATTTTCAATGATACACTGTATATTACGTTATATTACATGGTATTTTCAATGATACACTGCATATTACGATATGATATAAGGTATTTTCAATGACACACTGCATATTACGTTATATTATAAGGTATTTTCAATGATAAACTACGATATATTAGAAGGTATTTTCAATGATACACTGCATATTAGGTTATATTATAAGGTATTTTCAATGATACACTGTATATTACGTTATATTACATGGTATTTTCAATGATACACTGCATATTACGATATGATATAAGGTATTTTCAATGACACACTGCATATTACGTTATATTATAAGGTATTTTCAATGATACACTGCATATTACGTTATATTATAAGGTATTTTCAATGATAAACTACGATATATTAGAACGTATTTTCATTGATACACTGCATATTACGTTATATTATAAGGTATTTTCAATGATACACTGCATATTACGTTATATTATAAGGTATTTTCAATGATAAACTACGATATATTAGAAGGTATTTTCAATGATACACTGCATATTAGGTTATATTATAAGGTATTTTCAATGATACACTGTATATTACGTTATATTACATGGTATTTTCAATGATACACTGCATATTACGATATGATATAAGGTATTTTCATTGACACACTGCATATTACGTTATATTATAAGGTATTTTCAATGATACACTGCATATTACGTTATATTATAAGGTATTTTCAAGGATAAACTACGATATATTAGAACGTATTTTCATTGATACACTGCATATTACGTTATATTATAAGGTATTTTCAATGATAAACTACGATATATTAGAAGGTATTTTCAATGATACACTGCATATTAGGTTATATTATAAGGTATTTTCAATGATACACTGTATATTACGTTATATTACATGGTATTTTCAATGATACACTGCATATTACGATATGATATAAGGTATTTTCAATGACACACTGCATATTACGTTATATTATAAGGTATTTTCAATGATACACTGCATATTACGTTATATTATAAGGTATTTTCAATGATAAACTACGATATATTAGAACGTATTTTCATTGATACTCTGCATATTACGTTATATTATAAGGTATTTTCAATGATACACTGCATATTACGTTATATTATAAGGTATTTTCAATGATACACTGCATATTACGTTATATTATAAGGTATTTTCAATGATACACTGCATATTACGTTATATTATAAGGTATTTTCAATGATAAACTGTATATTACGTTATATTACATGGTATTTTCTATGATACACTGCATATTACGTTATATTATAAGGTATTTTCAATGATACACTGCATATTACGTTATATTATAAGGTATTTTCAATGATACACTGCATATTACGTTATATTATAAGGTATTTTCAATGATACACTGCATATTACGTTATATTATAAGGTATTTTCAATGATAAACTGTATATTACGTTATATTACATGGTATTTTCTATGATACACTGCATATTACGTTATATTATAAGGTATTTTCAATGATACACTGCATATTACGTTATATTATAAGGTATTTTCAATGATACACTGCATATTACGTTATATTATAAGGTATTTTCAATGATACACTGCATATTACGCTATATTATAAGGCATTTTCAATGATACACTGTATATTACGTTATATTATAAGGTATTTTCAATGATACACTGCATATTACGTTATATTATAAGGTATTTTCAATGACACACTGCATATTACGAAAAGATATAAGGTATTTTCAATGATACACTGCATATTACGTTATATCATAAGGTATTTTCAATGATACACTGCATATTACGTTATATTATAAGTTATTTTCTATGATATACTGCATATTACGTTATATTATAAGGTATTTTCAATGATACACTGCATATTACGTTATATTATAATGTATTTTCAATGATACACTGCATATTACGTTATATTATAATGTATTTTCAATGATACACTGCATATTACGTTATATTATAAGGTATTTTCAATGATACACTGCATATTACGTTATATTATAAGGTATTTTCAATGATACACTGCATATTACGCTATATTATAAGGTATTTTCAATGATACACTGCATGTTACGCTATATTATAAGGTATTTTCTATGATACACTGCATATTTCGTTATATTATAAGGTATTTTCAATGATTTACTGCATGTTACGTTATATTATAAGGTATTTTCAATGATACACTGCATATTACGTTATATTATAAGGTATTTTCAATGATACACTGCATGTTACGTTATATTATAAGGTATTTTCAATGATACACTGCATATTACGTTATATTATAAGGTATTTTCAATGATACACTGGATATTACGCTATATTATAAGGTATTTTCAATGATACACTGCATGTTACGCTATATTGTAAGGTATTTTCAATGATACACTGTACATTACGTTATATTACATGGCATTTTCTATGATACACTGCATATTACGTTATATTATAAGGTATTTTCAATGATACACTGCATATTACGTTATATTATAAGGTATTTTCAATGATAAACTACGATATATTAGAAGGTATTTTCAATGATACACTGCATATTAGGTTATATTATAAGGTATTTTCAATGATACACTGTATATTACGTTCTATTACATGGTATTTTCAATGATACACTGCATATTACGATATGATATAAGGTATTTTCAATGACACACTGCATATTACGTTATATTATAAGGTATTTTCAATGATACACTGCATATTACGTTATATTATAAGGTATTTTCAATGATACACTACATATTACGTTATATTATATGGTATTTTCAATGATACACTGCATATTACGTTATATTATAAGGTATTTTCAATGATACACTGCATATTACGTTATATTATAAGGTATTTTCAATGATACACTGCATATTACGATATGTAATAAGGTATTTTCAATGATACACTGCATATTACGTTATATTACATGGTATTTTCATTGATACACTGCATATTACGTTATATTACATGGTATTTTCAATGATACACTGCATATTACGTTATATTATAAGGTATTTTCAATGATACACTGCATATTACGTTATATTATAAGGTATTTTCAATGATAAACTACGATATATTAGAAGGCATTTTCAATGATACACTGCATGTTACGTTATATTATAAGGTATTTTCAATGATACACTGCATATTACGTTATATTATAAGGTATTTTCAATGATATACTGCATATTACGCTATATTATAAGGTATTTTCAATGATATACTGCATATTACGCTATATTATAAGGTATTTTCAATGACACACTGTATATTACGTTATATTACATGGTATTTTCAATGATACACTGCATATTACGTTATATTATAAGGTATTTTCAATGATACACTGCATATTACGTTATATTATAAGGTATTTTCAATGATACACTGCATATTACGTTATATTATAAGGTATTGTCAATGATACACTGCATATTACGTTATATTATATGGTATTTTCAATGATACACTGGATATTACGCTATATTATAAGGTATTTTCAATGATACACTGTATATTACGTTATATTACATGGTATTTTCTATGATACACTGTATATTACGTTATATTACATTTTATTTTCTATGATACACTGCATACTACATTATATTATAAGGTATTTTCAATGATACACTGCATATTACGTTATATTATAATGTATTTTCAATGATACACTGCATATTACGTTATATTATAATGTATTTTCAATGATACACTGCATATTACGTTATATTATAAGGTATTTTCAATGATACACAGGATATTACGCTATATTATAAGGTATTTTCAATGATACACTGCATGTTACGCTATATTGTAAGGTATTTTCAATGATACACTGCATATTACGTTATATTATAAGGTATTTTCAATGATACACTGCATGTTACGTTATATTATAAGGTATTTTCAATGATACACTGCATATTACGTTATATTATAATGTATTTTCAATGATACACTACATATTACGTTATATTATAAGGTATTTTCAATGATACACTTCATATTACGTTATATTATAAGGTATTTTCAATGATACACTGCATATTACGAAATGTAATAAGGTATTTTCAATGATACACTGCATATTACGTTATATTACATGGTATTTTCATTGATACACTGCATATTACGTTATATTACATGGTATTTTCAATGATACACTGCATATTACGTTATATTATAAGGTATTTTCAATGATACACTGCATATTACGTTATATTATAAGGTATTTTCAATGATATACTGCATATTACGCTATATTATAAGGTATTTTCAATGATATACTGCATATTACACTATATTATAAGGTATTTTCAATGACACACTGTATATTACGTTATATTACATGGTATTTTCAATGATACACTGCATATTACGTTATATTATAAGGTATTTTCAATGATACACTACATATTACGTTATATTATAAGGTATTTTCAATGATACACTGCATATTACGTTATATTATAAGGTATTTTCAATGATACACTGCATATTACGTTATATTATAAGGTATTTTCAATGATACACTGCATATTACGTTATATTATAAGGTATTTTCAATGATACACTGCATATTACGTTATATTATAAGGTATTTTCAATGATACACTGCATATTACGTTATATTATAAGGTATTTTCAATGATAAACTGCATGTTACGCTATATTGTAAGGTATTTTCAATGATACACTGTACATTACGTTATATTACATGGTATTTTCAATGATACACTGCATATTACGTTATATTATAAGGTATTTTCAATGATACACTGCATATTACGTTATATTATAAGGTATTTTCAATGATAAACTACGATATATTAGAAGGTATTTTCAATGATACACTGCATATTAGGTTATATTATAAGGTATTTTCTATGATACACTGTATATTACGTTATATTACATGGTATTTTCAATGATACACTGCATATTACGATATGATATAAGGTATTTTCAATGACACACTGCATATTACGTTATATTATAAGGTATTTTCAATGATACACTGCATATTACGTTATATTATAAGGTATTTTCAATGATACACTACATATTACGTTATATTATAAGGTATTTTCAATGATACACTGCATATTACGATATGTAATAAGGTATTTTCAATGATACACTGCATATTACGTTATATTACGTGGTATTTTCATTAATACACTGCATATTACGTTATATTACATGGTATTTTCAATGATACACTGCATATTACGTTATATTATAAGGTATTTTCAATGATACACTACATATTACGTTATATTATAAGGTATTTTCAATGATACACTGCATATTACGTTATATTATAAGGTATTTTCAATGATACACTGCATGTTACGTTATATTATAAGCTATTTTCAATGATACACTGCATATTACGTTATATTATAAGGTATTTTCAATGATACACTACATATTACGTTATATTATAAGGTATTTTCAATGATACACTGCATGTTACGTTATATTATAAGGTATTTTCAATGATACACTGCATATTACGTTATATTATAAGGTATTTTCAATGATATACTGCATATTACGCTATATTATAAGGTATTTTCAATGATATACTGCATATTACACTATATTATAAGGTATTTTCAATGACACACTGTATATTACGTTATATTACATGGTATTTTCAATGATACACTGCATATTACGTTATATTATAAGGTATTTTCAATGATACACTACATATTACGTTATATTATAAGGTATTTTCAATGATACACTGCATATTACGTTATATTATAAGGTATTTTCAATGATACACTGCATATTACGTTATATTATAAGGTATTTTCAATGATACACTGCATATTACGTTATATTATAAGGTATTTTCAATGATACACTGCATATTACGTTATATTATAAGGTATTTTCAATGATACACTGGATATTACGCTATATTATAAGGTATTTTCAATGATACACTGCATGTTACGCTATATTGTAAGGTATTTTCAATGATACACTGTACATTACGTTATATTACATGGCATTTTCTATGATACACTGCATATTACGTTATATTATAAGGTATTTTCAATGATACACTGCATATTACGTTATATTATAAGGTATTTTCAATGATAAACTACGATATATTAGAAGGTATTTTCAATGATACACTGCATATTAGGTTATATTATAAGGTATTTTCAATGATACACTGTATATTACGTTATATTACATGGTATTTTCAATGATACACTGCATATTACGATATGATATAAGGTATTTTCAATGACACACTGCATATTACGTTATATTATAAGGTATTTTCAATGATACACTGCATATTACGTTATATTATAAGGTATTTTCAATGATACACTACATATTACGTTATATTATAAGGTATTTTCAATGATACACTGCATGTTACGTTATATTATAAGGTATTTTCAATGATACACTGCATATTACGTTATATTATAAGGTATTTTCAATGATATACTGCATATTACGCTATATTATAAGGTATTTTCAATGATATACTGCATATTACACTATATTATAAGGTATTTTCAATGACACACTGTATATTACGTTATATTACACGGTATTTTCAATGATACACTGCATATTACGTTATATTATAAGGTATTTTCAATGATACACTACATATTACGTTATATTATAAGGTATTTTCAATGATACACTGCATATTACGTTATATTAGAAGGTATTTTCAATGATACACTGCATATTACGCTATATTATAAGGTATTTTCAATGATACACTGTATATTACGTTATATTACATGGTATTTTCTATGATACACTGCATATTACGTTATATTATAAGGTATTTTCAATTATAAACTGCATATTACGTTATATTATAAGGTATTTTCAATGATACACTGCATATTACGTTATATTACATGGTATTTTCAATGATACACTGCATATTACGTTATATTATAAGGTATTTTCAATGATACACTACATATTACGTTATATTATAAGGTATTTTCAATGATACACTGCATATTACGTTATATTATAATGTATTTTCAATGATACACTGCATATTACGATATATTATAAGGTATTTTCAATGATACACAGGATATTACGCTATATTATAAGGTATTTTCAATGATACACTGCATGTTACGTTATATTATAAGGTATTTTCAATGATACACTGCATATTACGTTATATTATAAGGTATTTTCAATGATACACTGCATATTACGTTATATTATAAGGTATTTTCAATGATACACTGCATATTACGTTATATTATAATGTATTTTCAATGATACACTACATATTACGTTATATTATAAGGTATTTTCAATGATACACTTCATATTACGTTATATTATAAGGTATTTTCAATGATACACTGCATATTACG